>JAGTTH010006969.1:0-45020 GCA_022606485.1 Agraylea sexmaculata | reverse complement strand
GAGCTTTTAGAATGTATATTATTTCAACTATATTATTGTCTGTATCGACATTGTAGTGCATATTCAATATCTTGAACAGTTCAGTTGATTGAGTGCGCATTGAGAATATGGAATCTAAGCATCTTCACTCTTAACTGATTATAATTATTAGTTGACCTCAAAAAGTGTTTTCAAATATCTGTCACAATACATGTGTTGAAGCTACTCAACTTGAATTATAAACTTTGGTATTAGTCAAAATAATTAAATATTAATTAGGTTGAGATATATAGAATTCGATTTTTTATTACATATTTAATTAAGAGATCGAAAAACCCTACACTAATTTTCGTAATGGAACAAAGATATACGATATTAATAATATGAAATTAGGTTGGGCTAAATGCAGCAGTATTTAGCGTCTTTTATAAATTGTTGTACAATCCCATTTATCTAAAATACACACATATTATGTTGACGACTCTTTCATATTTTAAATGTACTTGGCAGTTGACTGATTTTGATAATAATTGTTTTTCATTCAGCGTCTACATAATTTATTGTGTAAGATGAAATACAGAGAGAACAAATTTCCACTTCGTATACAATACAAGACCCGTCTGGTGTTTGAAAAGCGGCTTTGCAATTACCATGTTTCAATGATACTTTTACCTCGGCTTACCTTTCAGCCCTCAGGCTGAAAACAAGTTGAATCCATTATTATATATTATTTGATCTCATCATGCGATATCTTACCCTTTGAAAAAGCCTTAAGGTATACTTTTGTTATTACAAACCCCTTTTTTGAGATCTATTATTGTTTTGTATTTTCATTATAATCAGTATCATGTTCGTCAATACATACAACATATAGTATGTACATATTTATTTGAATTTTACAAAGTTCCCACAATTTAATGGCTTTTGGTTAGTTATCAGTTGATATTTTGATTGGTTAATTAGTGTATATGATGATTGGCGTTCTATTATATGAAGCGTTTGGTAATTATATATTTTTCAACATTTTATAATTCAATTCAAATGAAATTTATTATTGTATACAAGTTTTCTTCTTTATAAATGTTTTTCTTGTCGTTATTTATGTTTTTGTAATGGTCATATTCATAAATCGAGTGGTGTAAAGTGTCAGGACTATTATTGATTCAGAATGAAATAAATTAAAAATTATTATAAATTACATGATTTAAGTCATCTAGCCAATAGCAAAAGATATTATGCATCATTTTGGTTTATTGTTTGTTAGTATAGAAATCGGAGCTTTATAAAAAAATAACTCCATAGAAAAATAATTGCATGTCAAAAAATTGCAAAATTTGAATGGCTTAAAAATTATAGTTTCTCTTGCTGTTTTGCGTATCTATAAAGTCTATATGGTGGAATATTTTAATTGATTCTATAAAATGTTCAACACAATATCTCCATTTTTTTTAAATAACACTACAATCAAATATATTATATAAGGCAGAATAAATTATTTTTTTGTACAAAATAGCATAAGTAATTTTTTAAGAATAGCTTTCAGCGAATTTTCAACGTAGTTACAAATATGAAACACGAGATATGCCAGCTTAAATTGTGGGAAATTTGAATCCAGTGTACCTTCTTTGTGGGCCATCCTTATTTATTATGAAATATCCATAAATAATGCGTTAGGTTTAATTTTCTTAAGTAACTTATTATGAAAAAGGTTTTTGTAGGTATAAATTTATTTCTTAAATATAATGTTAGTACATCTGCGCTCATACCAAAAACTCTTGCTTCGAGCGTCTTTAGTTCGTATATTATTAATGGTGCTATTAGGGGAAATATTTGCCGAAGTGCTTAATACTTGTATTGGTATACTGTTATGTGTTATATACATATATCTACATACATACATATTGAGGGGGATGAAAAGCATTGACTCATTAGAACCTATCTGAAAGCCAATTTCTATACCACATTCACCATTTATGTATCGAACTGGTAAAGCAGATTATTTTTGATGACTTTTACACGAGACTGATGGATGGATTAAGTATACTAAGGTTGGTTTCGGCATAGACACATTGCTAATAAATATATTTTATGCGTAGTCTATTATTCTTTCAGATAGCTTAATTATACTAGAGTGGTGGGTCTTTGATGGACAAGAAAATTAATGTTTTTCTTTAATTAAAACTGTATGAATGGACAACCATTAGTCCTGTGGCTATTAGTAATTAATAAAGGTCACACATATACTCCAAACAATTATTTGTAATTTTGTATATGGTTAAATTATCATTATAAATACGAATACATATATGTATATGGCCTGTGGCATAAGTCCACCTTTGATCGTCATATTATGTTGCTTTGTTGTTAACAAATTTATTACAACATAGGTACTAATCATACTTGTGCTTTATAAGGTTTATGTATGATAAAACACAATGTGTACATATATCGATTTATGATAGTTATATCTTCATTTACGTGAAATTATTATACATGTAACACATTTATGGTATCAGTATTGTATATTGTAGATGGGACGGTTTTATGTTACACTAGAATATTGAGATAGGTGGAGTATGTCGGTTTATTCCCATGACAACCATTTGCTTTGTTGTTCTTCAAGCCCCATTTATATGTAATACAAATATAACGCTTTTGAAAAAATAAACCGAGATCTGTTATGAGTATTAAACGATCGTCAAAATAATTTTGACGACTGCTCTAAATGTTTATGTTCAACTGCTAAAGATTTATGACGATGCAGAAGTTTCATTTGTTGAATGAACGTTAATTGTGTTTTAACTTTTACTTCGTGAAATTTAAATATTGACTGTAGCATTAAAATGTCTTATTATATTCCCGTAGGATTTATGATTTTCTGTGAAATTGCAGAAGCCCGATGCATAGCATTGAGATTATAAAGTAGGTTGATATGGTATTAAAGCCGTTGAAAGAGTAGAAATAAAATAATTATATATAATATTAATAAAATGTTACATATATATTCATATTTATTGTTGTTTAAAGGTCTAATTCCATGCATAGCGTTGCGTCTTCCGTATGTAGATATTTATCAATTTCGTAGTTCTTCATCAGATTTATTTAGTTTGCATGAGATTTTTCCAGTTCTTTTCCATAAATAAACATAAAAATCAAATGTCATGTTCTTCTGTCGTCAAAAATTGTCACTGGCCTCGCTTGGCTCCAAATAAGTGAGGTAATTATTGTAGTATATATCAAAAAGAATTGCTTTAATGTTGTGTCTGAAAGCTCACGCCATGATGATAATATGGAAATATTTTCATAATGGGGACAAAGAAGCCCATGTGTCTGTTTTAATTAAAGAGCTCGGTGGGAGATAGTACAATAAAGAATGGGTTCATCAGGGTGTGACCTTGAATCCCAGGGTGGCAATTCTGGATATCAAGTTTCTTCTTATAAATCTCAGTGTCACCCGAGATACACTGTGTGACGACCGGACTATACCTAAAACTAATTGTATTTACCTTTTATATTGTAATATGTATCACCCTAATTGGACTGTTTACCTTGATCGAGACCCCCGCAGGGACTCGTAATTTATATTCATGTAATTAAATGAAAGTGTACCATTATCGAGCACTTTGTAAGTCGACATTGGCAAGTATTGTCATTAACTATATATTACGGAAAATACTAGAAATTCATAACAACATACACATGCATGGAGAAATTAATACTATTTTATGTGGCTTGAGTAATCAACACTGCTAATTGTAAAAGGGCCTGAGTGCCGTTGAAATAATGCATTTATTTTACAATAGAGAATAAATTCAAAGATTCAATTAATTGACTTTTATAGTCTTCTAATAAAATTTTAATTGATTTGTTACCAGCGTTCAGGGGATAAGGTTAAAAATAAATACTGCGATCATGGGCTTAAATCTTCCTCAAATAAAAAAGTGATTGATTCGATCAGCTATTGGGACTGGTTGATTGGGAATAATATTAATAAAATTTCAATCGATCGTCTCGATATAGAATTACTCGATTGTAAAGTGAAAACTGATGCGATTATTAAAAGGAGCAGATCTACCTTTTCAGTGACCTGTGTAATTATAATAGTTAAGAGATAACCAACAGGTAATTTCGATAACTTAATACAATGTTGTGCCTAACAACTTCTAAACACAGACTCTGAGATAAATAATTAAAATATTATTATCAATGATTTGATCAAAGCAGATTTGAGGATCTAAATAATAGACCGAGTTAATGTTTGATATTTTAAACATAAAATATAAACGTATGTCGTGGGTGTTAAGTAAATTGTTTGTAATGCGAAATTGTTAAAGCACTCCTTATAGTCTTGAGAATTCGGATCTCCCATCGGGGATTGATTCACAGTTGTTGTTTTAAATGAAATATACTAACCAAATGCTGTTCAGTTTACTTGGAACACCAACCAAGGGGTATTTATCGATTATAAATAATTTGTCGAAGTGAAGCATCTAGAACCTTTTAGATTTCTTGAACAGCTTTTCTTTGCTCGAAGGAGACTAATTCGAGTGAACAAGTTCATCGTTAGAACGTTCGCTCAACTCTCGTGCCAATTAAAGCCACCACAATAATTATTAAGATATAATAATAATTAATTATTTACCATCAAATAAGCTCGTTATTAATATTGCATTCTAGATTGATTACGTATATATGCATATACAGAAATGAAAATATTAAAAAATAGATATTTGAGACCAACATTGTAGTGTGATAGGAGTCTTCAAAATAGTTCTATTTTTCTTTATTGATATTTCTATTAATAGGCCAATAATATCGTGTATCGAAAACTAAGACTTTTAAAAGAAACATTGAAATCAATAACAGTTCTCAATAAATTTATTTATTATTTAAATGCGATATACATACACAGACATCAAACACGCATTACATTTTATGGTTCATTGAATTTATTTACTCGAAACAACAAAATACTTTGTCAAATGCACACACTCTGTCCTGAAACATACGCTTCGTTGGATTTTCTTTTGAAGACATATCATCATTATTTAGAAATTAAAGCGTCTGTTGTTGCCTTGATTAAAATTTCGTATGAAATAGTGAGTCAGAAAACAAATACACACAGTAAATGGTAAAGTAACCTTTTCATTCGACACGTGGCTGTGCTTGAATGACCGCAGTTTATCAATACTTAATAATCTGTTGTCATTATTCTATTTTTGTAAGTCCTTTATTCTGGGAAAATATCAAAGGGTAGTATATAAAAATAAAGTTTACTTTAAAAATGTGATTTTCATCGTTTGGATTATGTTATATTCATGATTTACATATAAATCCACATTGACGTTGAAAATGTCTCAGTTTGCTGAAGAAATACAGAGTGTAGTGCATAAATAAGATTGTGGTTTCCATGCTGTTTTCAATTAGCCTCTGTTTTATGCAAATGGTGGGTCGTTGAGGGTTGACTACGTTTATGTACCACAAACTGAGCAAACCTTATACACTTATATCTAGTGTAATATACTCGTTAGTAGCAGTAAGTCAGTCTGATAATATTATTGGATTTATATAAAACGATTCAACCTAAAGTTTATTCAGTTACCCAAATTTCAAGCATTGATTCGTATACTCAACCAACGCGAGTTGTTATCAGGTGAACGTGAATTTCGAGGTGAGAGTATAAAATACTATAGAAATCCTTCACAGGAGCGATGTAAAGTTATATTCGTTCAGGTAAGGTTTTGTGAGTCTTTAAGAAAATACATATTTATCATCACAATTAAATTTAAAAAATATAATCAGAACAGCTTGTTTAGGTTATGATGTTCATTTTTTGGTTATATTATTTACTGCAGATAAATTTACTTAAATAGTGCCTGAATTTATATCGCTAACGATTAAGAACAACATCTAGTACTTTTTTTAAGCGATTGTGTTAATGTGTGAATTAGGTTTAAAATATTGTAAACTACGATATTTAATATTATTTTATACAAAAAAAGTTTCAGTTCCTGCAAAGTCTCTCGTCATAGACTGAATTCGTTTTTTTTTACTTTAAACAAATTAATATTTAATGATTTCATCGGGTGACCTTTCTGTCAGATATTTATTCATTCAAAACTGGGAGAACTTGTTTATTTTAACATTAAATTCTGTGGAAATTACAACAATTAATTTTCTTAAAATTAACAAAAAATGTTAATATATAATAATTAAATTTTAAATGCTTTCAAATTTAATATAACATTCTAGTTTATACATATTTAAATAATGTTTTCACGTAGTTCGCGTATTGACGTCACATTATAATGAACATGTCGATCATTGTTTTCGCGCAAAAGTAAAACGTTGTAGAAATTATAATAGAGCAATTTACCGTTGATGAATAGCCGTTAAATGCTTATTTTTTAAATAATATAATACAAAAATATACTGAGTCGTATTGCACTCGAATAGATATCGTCTTGGAATGGATGCACCTAAATCGAATTTTCCTTTTAGATTCGTGTTACTCAATTCTGTTCAGATATTCACTTTATTGAAAATAGAAATGTTGGATTTCGTGGCTTCAGTGGGATGTGAGTTTAATAAAAGTTACATTTTGAATATTTCTACGACTCGTGCAAAGTTCTTGTAAAGTATACAGAATATTATGTGTGCGCTGTTATTAAAATACTAGAGAGAAAAATGTGACGTAATTTCCGTAATACTTCCATTAAATAAACACTGAACATTATCATGAAATGTTAGAGAAAACTCTTTATAATTAACTGTCATGTCATAAAACTTATTTCTGGGGTGGGTAACACTATTATTTTTAACAACATATTTTTATATAGCTCTAAGATTGAATTCTAATATTATTTTAATCATATACAGATTATGTTCTCGAGTGTTGTTTGGACAGCTTAATTTGTTGCATTAAAGCCTTATATTCCTTCTGAAAGCAGAAGACTTAATAGAGATTCTGCTGTATATTTTAATGTTAGCGTTTGTAGGTGCATCTTTGTGACCACAAGAGGAAAACACTTTATTTACGAGCAGCAATTTGTTTTTAGAACGGTAACCCACATTCTGATCGAAATTGTGGCAAAAGGGGTGTAAAGGGTGTGGGGTACAAGAAATAAATACCGACTTAAAATAGAAACTTTCAGTTATGCTATGTTATTGAAACATCATGAAAAGTTGAAATAAAATAGGTATTTTTCAACTCCATTAGTGCTTTTATTATGTACATTCAAATTTTATAACGTAAAATTCAAATTACTAGTAAGTATATACGTTTTCGTAAACTGTGGATAAAAATTGATTGTGAATATTACCAAAGTGTATCGATAAATATAGATATCATGATAAACCGTAGAAATAAGAGAAATTTAAATATCGATGAATTAATTATTAATCTTGTAAAAATTTCATACCTTATTATTTATATTTAATAAGTGACAATTCATTTATCATGTTAGTCGAGGATGATAAAGAATCTTGAATGAGTAGATATTTTATTTGACGTACTTAACTCTAAAAAGAATAGTTACATATATAAGAAAAGTAAATTGATCCTACAAAGTATCGACGACTGTTAATTTGAATTAATAGTCTTTCAGCCAATTTAGTTATTGATGCATTTTTTCGCACTAATAAGACGGATTAGTTCAAAAATGTGTGAATTTAATTATTAAGAGTCAAAGTCAATTTAACAAAAGAGCATTATTGATTACAGTATGACATTCGAGCTATTAATTGATTAACGATGGCACGCGCGACTTGTTGATACATTTTATTCAAGTATCAACTGCTGTAGATATTTGTACACTTTTGTTTATTTATTAAGCAACTTCGATATGTATACGAGGAATATATTTATAAATGAGGTCGTATATTTCCTTAGCATGAATCAACAGTGTTTAATGTCGAGTGATATGGTCGGTGCATTTCCGCTGTTGTAAGGACACGCATTGCAACTTCCTTTCTTCAGCTCTTTATATCCACAAAGTAATATTTTATTCAATACTAGGGAGTTTCTTCAGTAAACTAACTCCCAGCAGTTCAATTAAATTTTACGTTTTGTTTAAGAATATGTGTGATCATATTTTTACTGTATAATCTTACAGCGTTTTTCTAATCCTTTTCCAGCTTTTTTTGTACTGGCTTAGCGTATACTTCTTCCTGCATTTATATCACCAAACTGTATTATTTGAAGTCTTTTTCACTTAATTGACCTGTTGTTGTTTATTTAATCTTTAAATCGTGTATTTTACTGTTCAATATCCCGATAAGAACTGATTCCTTGTGGCTTCGTCGTTGTGTGCTGATCTGGTAGAGCATAAAAATATAAATTCTGAAAATGGTCAGACTAGCCCTTTCCAAGGGTTTCAATCCGGATTCTATTTCTGCATACTCCCTTGCGTCCTTTATTTTTTTATAAATTAATCAGATCGGGACAAAAGACGAATGAATAATGTTTTCCGAATGCTTCAGATGCTCGAAAGATTTATTTTTTTTATACTGAAATTACTCAAGCACAAACAATCAAATTTATATGATCATAAGTGACTTTATTTGAAACACTTAAGTATGCCTGGCTTAAAGACTCAAAATTAAATTATATATTTATTCAAATACTACATGTAAAAAAGTGTATATATCAGACTGCAATGGCACAATAGGATTACGGGATAGGATTCATCGATCAAAAATAATATTAAGCTGCACGGGTGCACAGGAACTGGTGGGCACTCTGTAGAAACAAAGGAAGAGACAGATAAAACAGGTTATTATCAGCCTCTTTGATAGTCCATTCATTCAAAAGGTCAACGCCCCTGGTTAGGGGACTAAATTTATGCTGTCATATTTTTTAAAAATTATTATCTTTAGTTTTGTAATGTGTACTAATTATTTTTTGATAATCAGGTCAGGGTTATTTCAGTGTATCATGTCTAACAGTCATTTAATACAACAACTTCCGTGTGAATAAATTTATTTGTATGATATGACTAAGAATAGAAATATAATTTGATCAGTGTTTGTATGAATAGTAAATTAATCAATTCGAATAGCAAAGGAGAGTCTAATCGAAGAACGCTTGTCTCCATACAAAATTAATATGATAGAGATGGGAACAATGCATTTTTCATAGATATTGATTGTGACACTCGGTAAAAAGCGAATTTACCATTCAATAATATGCTATTTTCATATTGTACGATTAGTGTGATTCATCCACCTATACACACAATAAAATAATATACTCGATCGATTTATAAACCAAAGAAAGTGAATATAAATCGACACAGATATAATAATTCATGTTATTGGAAGTGTATTCACGGCTCACATTTATAGCATGTGGCATTGTTTTAAATTGTTTATTTTTGTAATATTTGTTTTTGATTTTGTTGAGTTTCATCCGGCTTTTAAAACTCAATGATAAAAAAATCCAATTGAATGCATGTTATAAAAACACCCCATTTTTTATATCTACATTTCACTTCTAGATGATGTATACAAATATGAAAAAATAAACATTTAGGTTTCGAAACCCTGCCGGACTAAAATATATTTGCATTATTGACTTAAGAATTTCCCCACGTAAATCGAACCAAGCTCACGAAGAATTCGAAAAGAGAATCAAATAAGCCCAGAAAAGGTGGAAAAAATACGTTTCGAATAAAATTCGTAGTAAAAAAATATTTTTGTATCCAATAAATGAAAGCACGTACAAAATTTACGTCTCAAAATATAATAGTATTCTGATGTCATATATTTATTTAAGATACGGAGTGGGTTGATTGATTATTGTTTCTTTCAAGTTATTTTTTTTTTAATGAGGTATTAGCAAAAAAATAAAATAAATGGGTTTTTGAGTGAATGTGGAACACATATTTGATGTGTTTTATTCAGGATAATTATCTTGGTGGATAAGTTGATTGCTGAGTAAATATTGCTTAGGGCATTTCTTGAAGCAATTGAATAAATAATGATCATCCGTATGTTTCAATGTCAGAAATCGTAGAATAAATCGACCTAAAGTCGGTATAAAATTCCAATCCAGTCACCTAAGGGAAATAAGGGTATAGTTTTCTTGGCAAATTGCATAAAAGAGCTGGGTAAAAGATAAAAATACAAGGGAGTTGGGTCGTAAGAGTAATAGTGACAGGAAGTGTGATGGTAATGTTGCCTGTGCACCAAATACTAAAAATAGAAAGCTTCATAAATGGCTAATAAAAACAGGCATTGTCACTTTAACACTCCTACAATTTATTTTCTATGAGTAGTAGACTATGTGAAAATTGCAGCTTTAAATATATTCATTGTGCATACATTGTTTATTTCTACGAGTTCACAGTTAAAATTGGAGCAACATCGCAATATACTATTTTATTGCAACGGCCATAAAATTATACTAATTTTTACTGTGTTGTTTTATAGAAATACTTTTTTTAGACCTTAATAAAAACAACAATGTATAATGAAATCAATGTTTATAATGTAGTTAATTTTAGCCAAGAATTATTAATTGTTTTGTTATACATAAAAACTGGATATGCAAGTCTTTATTACGAATTAATTTTATGACTAAATAAAAAAAATCTAATTTTAATATATAAAGACTGAATATATATAGGAAATATTATAGACAAATTCTAAGATTTTATACAAATCATGTTCATAAATAGAATTAATATTTTTTGTGCCGAAATGAAATAGGCTTATAATAAACGTTAATTTTACAATCTAAGGTCGATGGCTAAGAGTTTTTTTTTCGGTTAATTGGTGGTTAATAATAAATATAAACTATATTAATTAGAAATATAATTTTGGACTTTAAACCACTAAAAGTTGGTTGTTGCTTTTTTATGAGGATTTTTTAAAATATAATAAAAAAACAATCATTTATAAAATACAATACTAAATTAAAATATTTGATTGTAATCGATGAATTTAATTAATGGTATTTCAATTTGGTAGATAATTATTTATTAATGATTGAAGACTCTACCTTTATGTTGTTTGTATTTCTTGTCACTGATACTTTAATTAAAAAAGCGTTTGACTGAGGATTCTAGAATTAAATGATTTGTTTTAAAATATGGGGTTCTTCCGAAAATTATTTTAAGGCTATTTATTGGATTTAAATTGGATTGAAATGCATAATAAGACATGACCTGAATACAATTTCATGGATTACTCAATTATCGTGAATACCTGTTTACAAACACGCATATATAAAATTACAATCGATTTGTCAATGAAACATTTTGTAAAGAATCTTTTGTTATCCAACTATAACAGTTTGTGTTTTTGGTCTTTTGTTGTTTTGTTGTCTATTATATTTCATTACAATACCGTTCGGAGGCAAATTATCACTTGAATTTATCATTGAGAGCTTATAAAATAATTAAGTAGCATTAATGTCGCGTGGAATAACCGAGTTTTGATTATCGAAGCTTTTAACTTAACTCACTTTTGTCCGTGGAGAGTACAAAAGCTTTCTTCAAGGCCGAGCTCAAAACTTCTCAATTAACGGTTAATAAAATCAACGTGCCTCATACATTATAACAAGAGGTGGAATTTTCATTAAAATTATTGATGGTTGGTTTGCCATTTGTAGTAAATTTTATTAACTACTGGGTGATTTACATAAAGCGATTGAGCTTTTCACATAATTTTAAAAGTTTAGCCATACTGAGTCCCATATTGCCTGGTGCAAATAATAACGCGTTTTACATGATCGCGATGTGACTTTGATTATGATGATGATTGAATATTGAATGAAGTTTTTGGGTTTTTACTTATATCTTTGATTAATAAATAAATAATTAAGATGTACTGATCACGTCTTAAGTCCACTGAGGAATGTTTTAGTAAGGAAGTGTTGTCACTGGATCAATTTTTACGAATGTACTATAAGATTCTAAGACATATAAAGTGCTTTTACTATATATAATATAAAGCATTGGTACTAAATAAAAGGGTTAATTCGAGAGAATATTCATAGAAACAATAAATCATTGTCTAAAAAAAAGCAGATCTTTGGAATCGAATCGGGTAAGAGAGAAATTTCCGTATACTCTGCCTAATGTTGATATCTATAATTTTTAAAATACACTGCATTAAGCTGGAATTGCGAAATTTTGTTAGGCTTCCCAGAAAACGGGGTTAATTTTTTATTCATATATGAATGCACATGAGCTTGTATGTATTGGTGAATATATGAATACACTGCACATATGTATGTGTTAGTGCAATTTGATGAGCAAGTTCATGTTCATGAATGAATACTAATGAAGTTCTATCTATAGAAGTGTGATGCGTAATATTTTCATACATTTAAACATAATCAGTACTACTACATATGCATGTTATACATATACGTAGGCTGTGGCCACCTACAAATACCGTAGACCCTAAAATCCGACACTCAAGAGCAACAATTGTTTACACAGTAACATATTATTTGCCGTTGAATATATCAATTTTAATGAGGAACTTTATCATATTAAGTGAAAGACGGTGTAATGTTATTAGAAAGATCTACAAAGGTAAGATAAACAGTACGAGCGTTAAAAGCAGCGCACCAAGCGTCTGTCATACGAAACATTTGGTGATAAATTCATCTTTGTCTCCCATGTTTTTGACCTGTAATTATATATTTAATTGTTTAAGAGGTGTATATGTTATATGTATGTCTGTACAGATCCTTCAACCATCTGGGCATGTTAAGTGGAAAAATAGTTCTTAACAGTCAAATGGAATTATGGGCTTCTTGCAATCAAAGGCAACTTTGTATAGCTATAAGTTTTTTGTTATTTGACGTACCTCATTGTCATTTTCAGTAGTCTTTTATTACCTAAATGGAATGTGAAAGCTGACTTCTATTGTTGATTTTACTTACTATTTTTATCAGTTATCAAAAAATATAGTGGCTGCGCGCGGCTAATAAATTCATGCAAAAGAGTTTTTGTAGTATCCATTAGATGGTTAATACATTAGGGTACAAGTATTAAAATTATGTGTGCTCTTAAGACATCATGGAACTGAGCAGCATATTCAAAATCGGCGGTGAACAACAATAACAAATAGAAATTTAATATATGTATGTGTAAGCTCCTTGATGCATCCTTTTACTACATACGTAGTATGGATGCATTATTTGCAATTTTTATTAGGGGATATTTATCGGTTGTCTTTTATTGTCTACTATACTTTTAAACAATTGTCATGTAAATTTTCTTAATTTATTAATATGAATTTAATTGTGTAATTTCAGTGGTTTTGTGCAGCGAGGCGGAGTGATTCCGCGCGATGGGCGCTCCTTGACCGCCGGCGCCCCGCGCCACAACATGACTGCCGCACTACTCGCCGCATCGATACTTCTATTTCATACTAACTTCGCTGGTGAGTATTATATTGCTATCCTAATAATAAATAATATAAATAGGAAAAAAATCCATGTTTTAATGTGTTAGGGTTAGGACGCAGATGGAAGGGTTACCTTGATCTGCTCTCGATCGCTCGATTTTCCATTGCACAAGAATACATCCATCGATTACTGTCGTTTTGATTATGATTATAAAAGAATCAGTCATTTATTTTCCCAATGAAAATATTGTCCTTGTTAAGTCAAAAGTCATTAACTACACTTTATCTATTATATGACTTTTGTGATTAACTGTACCTGCTTAAGCAAAATATAAAAATATCCTATCATCCCAAAAGTCACTAGCTGCTAAAAATTACTCAATAACAAAGCAAATGACTCAGTATAAAAACACATAATATATTTTGGTCTAGATGGAGAAGGAATATGTTTTTTAGTGAAATCAAAGCATATATAACTAAAATGTAGTTTGTTGAATTCTTAAACCAAAAACTTCAGCTCTAGTCTTAAAACTTCCAAGTATTTGAATTTGTGAGTGAGACTCCCGGGTTCGATCCACAGCGCTGGCAAAAACGGTGTCCTCTGTAGTCACTTGGTAGATCTACTAGATCTGAAGGACTCATTAATGTGGGGGTAGCCTGGGAAACCACCTGTACTATACATATACTCCTGTAAAAGCTACGGTGGCCTGGCCAAAAATAAAAAGAATCTTCTCTATAGATAAGACGTTACGGTATTTTTTTATATTTAATTTTACATGAATTTGTGTAATTAAACTAAACTGTATTGTTTACCAGTATGTGGTATCTTATATCGTATCATATACCTATATTTATGAAACTATGTGTATCCTTCCAAGAATAACATAAATAATAAACAAACGTGTTTCCTGACACGTTCTGTGTTTACACTTGAATTTTGATCGATTATTCATTGAATAATAGATTTACTGCATATACAGTGTGTTTAATTTATAATATGTATATCCATATAAAACAAGAGATGTTCAAAATGCATCCTTCAATATAAGTATATCACCTAGTTCTTGTTTACATTTTTTGTTACTTCACAAGATATAAATAAAATTATTAAATAAGTATTAGTAGTACTTTATTCAACCAAATTTTTCTTTGAATTTTTAACGATGCTTTTATACGATACGATTTTTTAAATTAATGTCTAATTAAATTGTTGTTATTTTTTGATATACATACTGAAATGTGTTCACATTGAAGTGATATCACAATGTCAAAGTGAATAATATCGACTCTTTGTGTAGTTTTTAATATTAAAGTTTATGAGAAATTGCTTCTATAGAAAACATTTCTCCTAATTATATTTTCAGACGACGATTTTATTTCGTGTATTTTTTCCATAGAATTGATTTCCTTGCAGTATTGCGCTGCGAAAACACAAGCTTTTCAATGTTTTTCTATTAGTCAAAAAATATATAAGAAATACGTATCAAATATACGTAAATGACTTACTTACAATTGTTTTCTATTTATATAATACATAATTTATTATAATAGTCTCTCATGGAAAAATATTTTTCAACCCTGACGTATGTATAAGAATATAATATGTTATATTTAAATAAATCAGCCACTGCCTGAATAATACATTTACTATGGTAAATGTTTGGCGTACTTTATTGAATAAATATGTTTAAAATATACGATAATCTAATAGAGTCCCAAGTTACTAAACATTTTAGTTACCCAACGTAAGATGTTCTCAATAATTACTCATGCAAGTAACTTCTTCCACTAATATTACCAAACTTGGGTGATTTCGTGGGAAGTTTTGTAATGAAATCCTTCAATTAACCGGCCAGGTAAATAGGTTATTATTAAATGGAAAATAAATAATTACAATAGCAGATGTTCCACCGGCACAGATATCCTTTGGAAACCTATCAGATATTTGACATTACTTGGTTGTTTTTAAATTTAACTTTATTTAATGAAGTATTTATTTGATGTACATAGTATTCGACGATATTGTTGCAAGTGTTGGGGTGTAATTGTCGTCGTGTGGCATTCATTGTTGCAACCACGCCCTGAGCAAAATAAACAAATAAATATAAACACGACAACACCACCCATTCTATTAAATCACAGCTTGGCAAGTTTTAAATAATAAAATAAATTTAAAAATAAATATTAGTTGATGCCATTGATCCATAAATTAGATATTAAATACGCAAGTAAAATATTAACACCGGTGTTGTTATAAAGCTTACGCTTTCTTACAAACTTAGGTATTATTTTCATATGCCCTTCACAATATAGCATTTAAATATTTTTTTGCATTTTCGATTCTCTTGTTGAGTCTAGTTTATAAATCATAATGTTAACATTAAGACATTAAAATTTGGAATATGGGAAAATTGCGTAGAAATAAAATGCACATTAACGTGAACAAAATACGATTGTCACTTACAGACAGAGAAATATACATGTGTAAAAAAGAACAAAATAGTGAGACTGACAAGTTTAAGATTTACCATCTTGTTCTTGTCTCGTTATTCATTTTTGTAATTCATGATTTTAGGTTAAACCAAGAGCTGGATGCAGGATAATTATTATTTTTTATTCAATTATAACAAAATAGTATATTGCCATGCTGCTCCAATTTTAGTTGTAAACTCATAAAATTTACAAAGTATGCACAATTAATATATTTAAAGCTGCAATTTTTACATTTCTAATAATTATAAATTTTTCGTTCACCTATGATTTGATATACATGCACACCTTTAGAATATCAGTTGTTTAAATTTATTTATAAAAGTCTAGTAGGGAGTATATTTTTTATTATGTATAATAAAAAAGGTGGGTCAATAGTTAAAATATATACGTATGTTTAAATTTTTTTTCGATAAATATATCAAGTTTAAAAGTCCACATAACAATTTGTTATTATTCCTTAAATCATCAATATAATAATCTTACCGATATCGAACCCGAAGTCTTTTCCAAAATCTAAAATCATCAGATTTTGTTTCTTGCAATGTATTAAAAATAAATGTGAACTATAATACGTCATGTTTAACATGTGTACATATTTTAGATAGTTTTGTTTTCAATTCAGGTCACGTATAATAAAACAAAATAATATATACAAGCTGCGAAACGTTTTTGAATAATATATCGTATTACAGTTTCATTACAACAGAGTCAGTAGCACAAACAATCGAGTCGGTTAAATCCTTTGCAATGCTTGCGACTCACTTTATAAACAACCTTTATTCCATACAGCATGTAATGAAGTGCTTATTAATATAATGTACACAGCTTTATGAAAGGTGTAATTATTTCAATTAGTTAATGGACATGCTGACTAGTCGAAGTGCGTGTGTGTTTTCAAATATGGGGTATATATGTATATATTTTTTGGGTCATGACACCGATAATTAATATAAACGATCAATTAATGCATTAGAACATTGACCAATTAATATTAAACATTGTAACATAACCTGCAACATAGTCTGATACTGTAAAACTCACGCAGCGGTACTTAAAGTCACTTGAATTAATTCATTACAATGTTTGTGTTTAAAAGGTCATGGGAAGTTTTCAATGGTCAACTACATTTTGTCATTACTCGTATCAATTATCTTCAATTCGATGAAATAAAGATTTAGTGTAATAAACTAATAAACTTGTTATAGATTTTATATATTCATATACGCTCCGAGGAGTTTTAGTTTTTTTATATATAACAAAGTGTTAATTTATTGTGTGTCGGTGAACTAGTTACACAGGTCACCGACAGAGCGGCTCTGCCCGATTTATTTATTGCCTCAGTTACCTAACAATAAAAAAAACAGAGTTAACCTGGATCAAAACGATCTATCGGGATTTTATTAATATTTGTTCCGATCTCCTAATCGTAATAACCGATGAAATCATTTTTTTACTTGAGTGGAATTTGAACCCAAAACCACAGTATTTGTAGCCACGCGTCTAATATTCTGAGTGTCAATTTTACGCCATTTGAACCAAAATTCTTTGTTTAAACAAACCGGAAAAAATCCATCATAAATTTGCTTTTTCTCTTTCATCCGTGTGGTTGACTACAAATACAAACATAAATATTTTTTCAATATTTGCAATGACAGCAATCCGTCAAAGCTTCATGGATAATATTTTTGATTGATAGAGCAAATCATTTTATTTATAAAGGTATATGTATTTTTTGGTATTTACATTTTCAGCAACCAGGAAACATAACTAGGGATGATTTGAATTATTAAGTATTTGGATATTATTTCGATGGAATTGCAAAATAATATATTTCATAGAATTCATGAAAAAACAATAGAACGTAAACAAGAACCTCACGGTCAGCAACCTAAGACATTATAACAACATAGTGTTTACAATTAGTTGTTGATGGTGCAAATACGGCCAGCAACCTTAGGCGCTATGACAACTATATGTTGTCACACTTGTTGTTGTTATTCATTTGAAATTGACCTTGAAACTGAATGTTGTTTTTGTTATTCTATGATTACATCATATATTGACTAATTATATTAACCAAAGATTCACAAAACTGTCATAATAAATTATTCTATTATTATTACATTATTTTTTTTATACGAAAAAAAATTAAGGCCCCTTTTAGTATATTTTTTAATGATCATATTGGAATTGCAAATTCGCCTTTAATTTATTTGAAGTTCAACTAAAGACAGGTTTTATATGTATATATTTACTATTTGTATACCTTGTTAAAATAATTATCGATATTTCATATATGTAGGTACACCACTCGTATATCTAAGAATCCGTGCCTACGTTTGTATATAATAATATTCAAACTTATTTGGAAATTTAACCGAAAACTTGTGCGTATTTTATGTTCTCGTATTGACATATGGTAGACAGGGCTGGAGGCAAAGAATATCAATTATAATTAATGCTTTTATTTTTCAGGATCTATTCCCGGGGGCGTGGGTGTCCCTGAAAACATCACTGTCACTTTTCTAAATCCTACATCAGTCAAAGTCTCCTGGGCTACTTCTGTAGACAACGTGGATAAATATGATGTCACCTATAAACCGACAGACGCCAGGTATTTGTGACTTCTTAATGAGTCTCCCATTTAAAATTTAATGCTAGTTTGTAACAGAGTTAGATTGTGGCTCTTATACTAATAGGATGGTTAGATTTATTATCATTTCAGAGTAATTTTGTTATACCGGTTGATTGCTGTGTTAAAACCGACCAAACTTAAAAAATCACAATTTTCTCAATATTCATCAATGAGAAATTAAAACTTTGGCAGTAATAGATTTGTTTGAATATAAAGCGTAGATGATATTCATTCCTCCTGAAAGTGTCAAAGTTTGACAAACGATCGGCTGTCGTGTTTTGCCGAATATAAATTTTCAATTCATCGTCGACAGCATATTTCAGGAAAGTCATGAAAAAAATATTATCACAGCAACAAACACAGCTTACCCGCACAAGTTTAGCAGGGCAAACTTTTACACGTTAATGGGTCTTGTGTGCCAGCCACATCTTTATTTTCCAAGAATCAAACTTTCTTTCAACAGACTTTTTATTAATATTTTTTGTTGGCACGAAAAAAATTTCGAGTACGATCAAATTGAGTTTCCATTGCTATTTAGAATGCTTTGAGTGTTTCATTAAGACGTTTATTATACGTACATATGTATACTATATTTGCTTAAAATATTTTGTAATATTCAAGACTTAGTCACCTGCTGAATATTTTTGTAAGTATGCACACAGCACGTTTAAATTAAATTAGGTTAGCTTCTAGCGTTTGCCAGATATGCATATTTGGTTTCCTTTTTTGTTTATTTTTCTCCTTGAAAAAGGGAATTTTATTAACATACAAAACCGTATGTTATATTGAATGCTTGCATTATCCCCGATATTGTTTAATATAAAAATGAAATTCCGAAACAATGAACACGACCGTAACGAAGTTATTAAAATATTCATAAGAATAATAAAAAAGGGAAAAGAGTCACGTCTGAACAATATTTATCGAGACATTTCATTCTGGCGTGGATATATATTCGCAAGATTCACGGTATGTATATTCTTGTATAAATAAGAAAAATATGTGTGTGTATATTCGTTTATGAGAAAGAAATTGAGCTTGTCTGATATAATTTCTACGTGATCCAAAGCTTGCATGCCTCTAACTGAATTAAATATTTCTCCCAAAACACGCCTAGACAAATAGGATTAAAATTATTTCACGTGAGATTAGATTAAAACAAAAATACTATCAAATGAAACAAAGAGCAGAAAACATCTACAGACAAAATAATAATGCTCAATCGTTGTAGCATCATTAATTAGATTGCCCATTATCTGAAGGCCAATAGGAAATGATATTAGGAAATAAGGTTGATTTATTTGGGGAGACAGGATGGTCATTTAGCTGTGATCGAATTAATTATATATAAATATATATATATATATATATATATATATATATATATATATATATATATATATATAAATTCTTTCATTAGAAAATAATTAATTTATATTTAACGACTGTTCGTTTTCATTTTGGATCGAATCCAAATTGAATTTCAGCTGGATCGATTACTCCCAGAACGGTAATAACGTATTACACATGCTTCCTTTTCTTCATAATGTGCTCGTAATCAGATAATAAATATGAGGTAAAAATCATTTTGGTTAGTTGATATATATATAGTTTAAGTTAGTATAACGTCGATGGGTACACTTATTTAATGCTGAAATTTGAGAAAACAAAAGAAGATTGGTATTATAGAGGTGGATGGATAAAAATTAATATGTGATATAAATATATATTTTAATATATAGTATTAGTTTAAGTTCTTCGTATGCTTCAATTTTTGACATACCATTGACTAATCGATATGGTTGCGTGTTGGCATGGGCCGCGTAGCGATATCATTTCAATGATAACTTTTAGTAAATATTTTATTATATTAGCCAAGGCAGTATTGCTGTAAATGTCTACATAACCATAGAAAGAAGGTACGTTAGCCTTTTTAATTTCTTATGTACGGAGCTTTGGACCCTCGGGGAATATGTACGCTTACAAAGGTACAATATTATCTCCTTAAATACGATTTCCACTTACTGTGTTGAAAGAACTTAAGGAAATTTCAAGTGAAATTATATCAATTTTAATATAAAATATAACTAAATATATATATTTTTTAAATAGGCAACGATTTTTCCGTTGCGTGTTCGAATAAATTTTAAATATGATATAAAAACTACTCGATAAAATCGTTACCAATCTGGGTTAGCTGTCTTGGGATTTGGCGATGCAATATTCTATGAACGTCTAGGGATTGAATAAAAAGTGATGTTATTGAGTTATAAAATTCAGAATATTCATGGAAATGAATTTGAAACGATGGATTAATTTTGGGGTTCAAGGTTTAACGAGGCAATATAATGCAACACGTGCGTGTATCATTTTATCACAATTTGAAAAAAAATACATTAATATCACTTCATCTGTGTATTTAAATTAGTTGAAGCAATTTAAACAAGGTGTTGACTATTTATATTGGATGAATACAATAACATATTATATTAGTTTTGATATTTATTTATATTTTAGTTAAATATAAAGATGTGTAATATAAAAGAATAATTCGTGTGCAAATAATAATATTACTCAATATTTTTCATTAAAATTGAACTTATATATGTTTTATATAGGATATGTTTTTTGGCTTATTCATATTATGTTTTTTCACGCCTGTTATATTATAAATAATGCTTTTTAGTAATAGAGTAGTGATTTTATCCTAATGGCGTGATAGTAATAATTATTATTTTATCAGCTTTCAGCAGGTTGTTAAAGTACATTGATATAAAGCTTTATCCAAAGCTTTTGATAATTAGTAGCGGTAAAAAGATTATCAGCTAATAAGTGTTTTATCAGATTTCGAATAATAAGACGTAAATATAAAGACTATAGAATAGAGAATATAAAGACGTTAAGGCACGCATTTTTAGAACAGTATATTTAGTGGTTATAGCAATGATTTGTTGAGAAAGTCCCTCTTGACAAAGCCTATTTGAATGCATTTTCTTTGCAGTTTAATCGTGTTAGCCAAAGTTTTCTCAAGAAACTCATTCCATACAAAACTTAATATTTTACCTTACCAAGTTTAAGACTGCCTTGTAAGAAAATAATATGCATCGACGAATATGACGATTAATCAAATAAAAAAGACTCTTAGGAAATTCAGGTAGTAGAGTTTGTCGTTATCGAATATTAATGTCCATTGTTAAAACGGTTAAGGGTGGTGAAACAAATAATAGTACCTGAGCTGGAAGGTTGAGGGTGTATTTCAAGTGATAAGGGTTATATCTGGTGAGCCTTTCAATTTGTCAGCCAAAGAAGCATTGAGTGGGGAAATGAAAGAGGACCTCTACGATGACATTTCACTCTCTTTCTATTAAAATTCATTTCGTTTGAATTTTTAAACACACGTACTCAGAGCTGCTTTCCGTCCACACAGTTTATTATTTAAGTAGAGTTCATAATCATAATTTAGTATAAGGACTTTTCGGATGAAGAGCCGAATTCAACAATTTAAATTGGAAGTATAATACAATTTCCATAATAAAACATAATTATAACAATATTTTTTGTCCTGCACCTAAACATAAAATGTATTAGAAACAGGTTAGGTTTAGGTTAGGAGTTTAGAACCAGTAATCGAACTGAATTTGTTTTCAAAGATTTATATTTCAATTACATGGCAGTTATACTATTTTATATTGCAGGGTATAAGTTCGTTAGATGGGTTGCCGACAAAAATAATTTGATTTATCTCTGAGTCATTTGAGTTATGCCTGAAATTCATAGAAAAATATGTTTAATGTTGGCATCATTTTGATTATTAGTCTATTCTGTGTCTTAAAAACCTTAAAACCTCAAAATAGATAATAGATGCAATCCTGGACACGTTTTATTTATTTATTTATATATACGCCTTGAGAGGCTTTTTGAGAAGGTTTCTAACATTTTTTGTTTTCTAAATACATTAATGTGTTAATTCAATAACTGTCTGTAAGCTCAACTTTAACCATAGATATAAACATTAGATATCGCATTGCATATAAATTATTTGTGTAATTTTGTTTATCCCGTGTACTGTTGCACTCTTCTCTCCTATTCGATAAAAGTGTGTCTCCCTCACTCGACAAATTTCCTAGTGGCCTCTGAGAGTGTTTGAGATAATATTTTGCGATTAAAACGCAATAATATTTTAAATATCTTAAAAAGTAGTCAGCGGGAAAAACTGAGTGTATGTTTGAGTTAATATGACATGTAGTAACAATGTATTTACCTGTTTTACTGAGAAATATAACTGAAAATATGAAGATAGATATTTAGAGTATAATGTTTGCCATGTTTTTGTCTACTTGATGTACTTGAACTAAACACGCACTTAGTCACTCATGCGATATATTATGTTTATAGCTATGACTTTAATGTTAGTGACGACAGAAGGACTATGCCCGACTTAATAATCACCCCAATATTTACCTCACAATCCCGGATATCAGAGTCAATCTGGTACAAATGATCCCCCAGTGGTAATAACCGATCAAATCATTACTCCTATTATGCTGGTACTATTTTTTTATTAATAGTTGCGGGTGGGGCTATATGTTTTTTATTCATGTGATCTTGTAAGTTAGTTATTCAAGTGATGTAATGATATTTTGATGGTGTTAGTTACAGAGTGGTAGCCGTGGTGGCAGGTAATAGTGGAGCAGTCACCTTGACAGGACTATTGGCTGACACTCAGTACCAGTTGACAGTGGCTGCTGTGCTTGCTGGTAGAAAATATAGAAGTGGACCTGTCGTATTCCGCACCCTGGGTAACTATTAATCATATATTTTTTAAACCCAATTAAAACAAGGGCGGGGTCGTCTAAAGATTTTATCGCACCGAGTATACTGAGAACGATTTATTTGAATAGTCTAATACAGTGATTCCCAAACTGACCTATCGCCCCTTTCCAGAAAAAATATTACCTAGCGCCCCCTAGATGTTTTTTATAAATGTGTTAGTGTTACCATTTTTTTGATTATTCTCTTTTTTATTTTATGATTTCCCTGCCCCCCTGGTTTCCTGTAGTTCCCCTTGGGGGGCGGTAGCGCCCACATTGGGAATCGCTGGCCTAAGACAATAATTTTATTATGACCATCTTGGATTCTCTTTACGCAATGAATTTATATATGTATAGAAAGCCCATGCAATATACGTGTCAAATCACTAATATATACTAATAATATCACGGCAAAATTTAGAAAGTTTATTATTTATATTTGAATGCAACAAGCAAATCTTATTGCGCACGTTGGTTTATTGTGTGAAAGAAGATCTAAAGTGTAAAAACCTTTTTTATTATGAACTATGTATGAACATGACACTTCTATCAATATAAGTTCATTGTCTCTACAGTGTATGTACATATTTATACACAATATATAATTTATTATTTTATATAAGTTTTTCAGTGGAAATCGTTTACATGTTTGTAATATGAAAAAAATTGTTTAGTTTGCCTAAATCATATATCAAAAACTGTTTTAATGAATTAAAATGTATTTTTCAGAAAACTACAGTATGCACGTTACATCCAATTAAAACTATTTAAGTTATGCTACCCCAGGAGAAAGCGTAGTAAATTTTAATTAAATTTGTATAAATTAATTAATATATGTGTGTATGAAAAATGCTACATATTATTACGTCTCGTATATGTTATATACTAGTTATCCTGAAGAGATGTTATATGTTTTATATAAAAAAAATTGGAGTTCAATGAGTTATATTAAAAAAATAACATCACTGAAGTACATAGAATATTGATTTGAATTTTTTTATTTCAATACAAAAATCCATCATATATTTTTTTTTTGACATTATTATTATTATCGGGCTTTACTTCTTCTCATTCGAGTGAGATTCAATTAAATTTTCAATACTCCATTTTCTCCGATAATATCCATAATTTTTTTGAGTAAAATCTATTAAAAATATGTTTGATTATTTATTTTTTGTCGTAGAGCCCCCTAGGACTTCGCCCCAGCAGGACGCTGGGGCCCTGGGCACCGTGGCGCCCCTGCCTGGTACCACCAACACCGATGACGCCCCACAACCTTTCCCTACGGTAATTCACATTATTAACACTTACCACTACCCCCATCATTTATTTTCATTTACACGCCACGGGGATAAACATAAAAACTTGTACAACTACAGTAATAAATGAAAGTGTATAACGAACTATAAACAATTTGTCAAACCTCCACAATAACGGCGTTCTATTTCAGCAATAAATCTTGTTCATAAGATGATGAATCACTGTGGTACAGAATTTATATATTATTCATGACAAGATACCGGTACTTGACTAACTATTGAAAACGACCATTATAAATCTCAGCTGAGGTGTTCTCATTCCGTCATGCACGAATTTAGTAGACATACAAATAAAAGATCATTTTTCATTGTTAAGATAAGAGGCGTGGAAATTGGAATTGTCGTTTTGGTGCTTGGAGTATGGATCGGGGCGATAGCATTATTCTTCAACAGATGGGGGAAAATCAGAATGTTATTACCCTATCAACCAGACTACAAACAGGAACAATTAAAGGTAAATATCATACAATTATCAGTGTCTATAATTTTCTTGAATGACTGAACAAGCGATTGTATCTTGCACTATGTACACGAAGTGTTTTATTCTCTCGATTGTGATCTAAAGGAAGTTTTAAATCGGCCTTTCACCGGTCACAAGATATACTGAATTTATATTCGTAGTAGATTATGAAGATATAATACCCTCGGGGATTTCGAGAAAGGAAATGCGGTCGGATTGAATGTCTTGTTTTTCTTTTCGTAATACTTAATAATCTCAGATTTATAAATACTAATAATTATTAAATTAATTAAGTATTTTCCGAGTTGAATGATTGACTTTGACTCGGATATACCAAATATACATTTATGAATTTAATTTCAATCTCAAACCACAGATAAAATATTTTAATTTATTCAGTAACCTTTATACTTTTTTAAAATGAAATAATCATAATTGAATAAATTTATTTTGATCTAAAATACTATGAATCATCAAGTAAACTCAGATTACCCGACGTCAAATCCTTTCTCCTTCAATCAATCGAATATGTGACTTCAAGAACGAGATATCGCTTAGATTTTATTTCATATAATCGTTTTTGGTTATATACGCATACTATTTTATCTTTTTTCAGGAGGTTATTTAAAAAAATAATGTGTTTTCAGGTTCCAGGAACTGGAGCATGTGCGGCTGCGGCGGCAAGCAACTCCTGTGGTGGTAATCACGGGGGTCATGCTTGTTCACAGGTAACTGATTTGGAGGTAAACTATTTTATTACAAATTTCGTAGCAGTGCATGAGGATATACATAGTACTGTTGAATATATTTAGATCAATAATATGATAAGTAAAAATAATATTGCATTGCTTGCGTGTTCGGAACGCCTGAAGATGGAGTGATTGTATTTGAGAATATGTAACGAGAGTAATCATATTCAATTATAAATTTGAAGCTTATTTTTAAATAAACCGTGTGAAAAATGCGCATTGCTTTATCATACGACTATTTCATATTCTAAACACTGTATGTGGCAAAATCAATATTGAGTGTTGGTATGTTATTATCTTATTTTAATATTATCGATTCTAATTCAATGTATTCCAAATCCCACAATCACAGTGTCATATTTGATTCAAAATATTCTCTATATAATATCCAGAGGCTGTATCGGGTATTGGATCAGTAAAGTAAAAATATCATAGATTTTAATTTTTAGGGTAAATCTGGATGACCCGATTGAATCCAAAGTGTGAATTGGTATTGTGTGTCACATAATACGTAAGCTACTTGTTGCTTAATAATGAATGGGTCACCTCGATGAGGCTATATTGTTTATGCATGTGTTTGCCCGAGCTCCATTCCTGAATTTTTCATGCTGAAATGAAACGAATGCCGTACCCTAATGAAATATAAGAAGTGACACGCCTGAAAAGCCCTTATATGTTTCGCATATTATCGAAATCCGTTTAAAAATACGCTAACTTACTCGGTAAAAATATATTATTAAAATATTTAAAGTAAACAATAAATTAAATATAAGCAAAAGTGAGGGCATTAAAAATAATTAATAGGTAAAAGAGAAAATAACACCTTTATAGTGGATGGAAAATTTATTTGATTTTTTGGAAATGTCTTAGATATCAACTTCTTTTGTCCTCTTCTTACAAGAGGAGTCTGTTTGTTATTTTCCTACTTCTAGTTATTTAGAGAATAAGATCCTACACTGAGAACTGAAGAAAACAGCGGGGTTTTATGTCTGATTCCCATTTCCGTATTAAATCGATCTGTTGTGTTTGCTTTCAGTTTCAATTTAACTTCAGTTAAATATCTTATTTAATATTAAATATAATAGGGGTATTAAGACAGTTACCTTTGGGCGACGAGGGTTAGTAACCCTTGTCCAGTATAGCGTGTAAAAAGGAAGTTAGTATACGTTATTGAACTATATAAGTTTATTATCATTATTATTCTAAAAAATGTATCGTTTTCAATTTACCAAATCACCCTTTTCTATTACAGTTAATTACAAGCACGTGTTTCAAATTCAATGCATTAAAAGTTCCCTTGTCAATTATATTTGATAGTCTCATATAACACAATATTTACTCTATTTTCAGGGCCTGTGAATTTAAGTAAGATTCGGTTAACTCATTTTTGATTCGTTTAGATTATTAATTGTACACGTATTGGCATTAAATTGACATAAACCAAATAATTTATATATTTTATCTAGTCTACAGATGTTATACTTTCAATTCTTACGTCATCAAGTTGATATTAATAAAAATTGTTAAATACTTGTTTTTTATAGATAGAATTTTTCTGGCTGTACTTGATTATTAATTATTCTCCTTCTAAACTCTTTATAAAATAAACAATCCAATACATGTGTTTAAAGGGATAAAATTAAAAATTAAAATTATAAATTTTGTATAAAAAAAGCTTTATTGATGGAAAAAATATCCATATACCTACATTTGTATAACAATTCTATAATATTTAATTATTTTCTATGAAATAGATTATTATACAAATATCTATTTAAATGCCAAAAATAAGGTATAATATGGTTTTATAAATTTTATTTTTATTTATTATAATTGGCAGATGAACATAATTACGTATATATGTTTAATTTAAAAATTGACGTTTGTAAACGTTATTTTTTTGGCAGACTATATTAAAAATTATTCGTAAAGTGGTTGAATCCTGAAAGGAGGAAAATAATATAAAATTTTATTAATATTATTCATTTTAGACATCAACTAAATAGAACAGACTCAGCAACTCAAGGGGTATTATCTTAAATAAGAACATAAAACAACCCTTTCGATTGGATGTAAGGCAATACTAATCGAGTGTGACGGGGTGTTCTCCACAAATTACGTTTTATCGATCGTCGGACTGAATTATTAATTTATGATCGGTAAAATGTTCCACTGACCGATAGCCGTTACGTATTTTACTTCTTTATATCTACGGTCCCAATAGAATTTCGCTTTGATAGATCTAATCCCGAAGGATTACCACCCTCATACTCTTTTCAACTACCTCACCTGTGAATCGATCGATAAAGATGACAATAAAATTATCACACTCTGTGTGGTCGTTTGTATACATATATAATTCACAAATTATAGACTACTGGCATGCTGAAAGTGCAATCAATCAAATGATTTGACCACATGGTTGAATATTTAAAAAATCGTGACTATTTTTGGAAGGGAACGACGAAGCATTTTAGTAGAGAACTCTCTTTGTTGTGCTTCAACAAATATGGAGCAGTGCATTTGATTTTGAATGACACAGAAAAAGTATTCAAAAAAACTACAAAGTGGAACATTGACAACAAACGAATATTTAGGTTTTAAAAAAAAAACTGTAAAAAGCACGTTCTTCTATGAAATCCTTTGAGGCTTTGAGATGGTTTTTACAAATTTTGATTATTTTTAAAATTAATTGTGTGCCTGAAAGTTATATTAACTATTACTAGTTACAAAGGTTGCCGACTTAATAATAACCGCCTCAATATTAACCATACAATACAGGAAATCAGAGTAAAACTGGATCAAGATTTTATTAATATCTCCCAATAATAACTAATAAATCCTTTTTTTGACAACAGTGGGATTTTAACTCATAATCACTGTATTTGTAGCCACGCACCTTATTCATTAAGCCATTATGCTGGCGTTACTATTAATTGCATCTATAAAATATTTTAATCAATTCCAAGCCAAACAACTTTTTAACCAATTCTATTTTTAATACTTATAATCTATATAGCTGAAAAAAAAACATCATTTTAATGCTAATTAAATTCAGAGAGTGAGTACTAGAATGAACTTTTACACAATTATAATATAAGTGGAACTTTCAAGTTTTTAGTAAGTGACGCAGTATTTTCTAGTAATTATAATGAAATTGCGTGTAATTTTTCAATGGATCGAACAACACAAGTACATATAATATCGAGGAAAGGTCAGTTCAATTACGTAGTCGAACATTGAACGCCTTTTACCGTAAAACTTATCTGATTGAACCATCTTTCATCTAAATAATAAAGCCTCCCAAGAGAATTTTTAAAAAATAAATTGAATTCGCTCGCTCTAGTTTGAGTCGTTTAATAATTGAATGCTTTTGCAAAAGTTGGACGAGGCAAGATTGTTTTATTGTCGTTCAGGCTATTTGCATTTTAAACTTATTTAAAGCCTTCCGATTTTTCGCAGACTCAACCCCATCATTGATTTATTAAAAGCAAAGTAAGTAATCAGCGTGATAGCTCAGGGGATAAGAAGCGTGTCTACAAATACTGTGGTTATGGGTTCAAATCCCACTCAAGTAATTTTTTTTTAAATTGATTTGATCGGTTATTCCGGGAGATCGGGAATAATATTAATAAAATACGGATCGATCGTCTTGATACAGGTTTACTCTGATTTCCTGGACTGTAAGGTAAATACTGTCGGTGACCTGTGTAACTAAAAATAGTTAAGATCACCGATAGACAATTAACACGTTGTTGAGTATAGAAAACCCTTCTTCTTCAAGCTTCTCGGGGCGTAAATAAATGAATAAATAAATTTGGATAATTAAATAAAGATAATGATTGTGGATGCATTTTTAGTGAAAGCGATTCCTATCATAAAGAGTTTTGGATATCGGTCGAATTATATGTTAAGATTCATTATGTTTTAAGATTTATTAATCAACTATATAACAACAATAATCACCGAAATAAAAAAAAACAGTTCATGAGAAAATATCAATTTAATGATTTTAAGAGAAATTCACCCTTAATTTTACAAACTTTATTCTACAGAAGCAAAATGTATGGAAGTAAACTGTCAGTATTTGATTTATATTAATCAAATATTAATTAAGAAAACTCTAAAAAGCGAATGCATCAGTTGAGGTGTGAAGCAGTCGTTAATAGTGAATGTCAGATATAATTTTATATTTAGCTGGGGTTCATTTCAAATGGGAATATTGCTTTTAGCGTTCGGCCCTTCTATTTTCCACCGCTGAAAAAGGCTTAAAATGGCTGTATGACCTAAAATAGTCTCTAAGCTATTGAAAATGCAGTATTGACTAATTGACAGACAGACGAGTAGTTGTTCATATAGTATGTGTAACTAACAGGTCGGTGTACTCTCCAGTCTAGGAATAGAGTACTTAGTTCATTTGCTCTGTCTGACCTGCATCACAAATATCACATTTCCTAACAGCTTCAATTCCATCACTAGATCCAATACAATCAGAAAAGAGTTCAATTATAAATAATTTGTTAGAAATAATCAGACATGAACAGTGTTGTGAAATTGAACGGAAATTACTATACTCTTTCCGCATACGACTCTGTCCAGTTCTAAAAAAACATGTGACAAAAATGTCCTTTCCAATAAGTGTGACAGAAATGAAATTATAAATAAACGCTTCTGTATAATTGCATCCCGTTTATTTATATAAAAAGGTACATCCCTCTCACCTGTGTTTTTTTTTTAGAACGGAACAGATTCATATGTGGAAAGAGAGTAATTGTATTTTCGTCTCAGGCAGCATTTTTATAAGAAAATACGTGTATTAGTTATTGTGAATGTATTCAATTATATATAAAGATTATTTTAAATATTAAGAAAATTTTAATAAATACATTTGGCGCCTTGTGGAGTGGTTAGTGTAACGGATTCTTGAGTGAAGATCTAATAGATCTGAAGGACTCATTGCTGTGTGGTGGCCTGGGAAACCGTCTCTACTATATTCTCCCGTAAAGGCCAAGGTTGCCTGGCCAACCCCTTAAAAAGGGATTTCCGTCAATAGGGAAGGTGTCATGATATTTATTTATTTAAATACATAAAAATAGGCGTAATCAGCGCAATAGCTGAGAAGATAAGGCATATGTCTACAAATACTGTGGTCATGTGTTCAAATCCCACTCAAGTAAAAAAAATGATAATAGGTTATTACGTCTGGTCTGATTGGTAATTATATTAATAAAATCCCAATCGATCGTCTTAATCCGGGTTAACTTTGATTTCTTGGATTTTATGGTAAATACAGAGGCGATTATTAAGCCGGACAGAGCCGCTCTGTCGATGACCTGTGTAAATAATAATAGTTCAATATAGATAACTAGGGTAATTTTAATTGAAATTTTCAATTTAGTAATGTTTTTTGATGTTCTTCTTGGTTTTTTAATGGGACGGTAATAAGTTGTTTAATTTTTCATTCAATGAGTTTGAATTTTAAAGTTAATTATAAATAAAATACTTTTATACGGTTTTTATATGATGACAACACTCATCATAATATTTAAGAAGCGAGTTTCTGGATAAATAATGTTTTTTGAGAATTGTCATTTATTATACATTATTAAATATTTCTAATATTATTTTGAAGTTAATTTAGTATTATTATCAATAAAATACCCGTTTCGAGATTTTAGATATGTATTAATTGTAATAAAATAATTATACAAAATATTATTCTTTCATCTGGTAACACTGATGGTTGAGGGAACTGTACATACATATAACATACGCACACCTTAGACAATTATATATATATTTATATATATATATATATATATATAAAATGGATAAACGATGTTGTATCTACAAAACTAATATACCTTCTCCAACAGCCTATAATATTTTTAAACGGATCAAATATGCGTATATTTAATTTATTCTACATAAATGGAAAAATTAATAGACTATTCGATCAGTCGCCTCGAGCAAGGCTTAGTTAAGATCAAGTTCGAAAAAAGTTTTATATATACAGATGAAAATATTTGATCAGAATATAAATCGCTAGCGTGCAATTGACGTGTTTCATTGTTAAAGCTTAGCGATGATAATAATAATGTACAAGGGGCACGTGTAAAATTTAAATAATTAAATACGTGAAAAAATAGTCTTAGCGCCGCACCCACTTTTTATAAATTTATTGGACACGACATGCTCTTGAAAAGTCACATATATTTCAACATCACGCCATATTCGTTTATGAAACAAAATAACTCAATAAAATATCCAATATTATATGCCCCAATATTCACAATGAAAATAAGTTAATCATATAGGAATAATTGGCCGATTGAATAATGGTTTTTTTAAATGTATTTAAAATTGATTCAATTTCATTTCATTATACTGTGGCTTGTTTGATGTGACTAATTGTACATCTATACAATATCTATTTAAAAAAAATAATGCTTGAAATTTTAAAAAGAGTAGGTATTTTTAGCGAGATTTAATCGAGTGGTTTTATGAAATGTGTTTATCATTTATCCATTATAATATATTTGATTCACAAAATTATAATTAATATATCGATTGCTCCATATAGATGTTCTGCTTTAATTGTTTGTAAAGTATTTTTGTTTTCTATAAGAGGTTTATTATCACAATCAAAATTTGTTTTAGTGAATTTTATGTTGAAATCTGTATTATAAGTTTACATAAAAGGATGTCATTTAATTTCCATACTTTGGATATTACCAAATGGAAGTTTTTTAATAGTCAAAGAACCCAAGTAAGTCTGGTGATTAGATAAAATATATGGTAACCAATTTAACTATATTAAAAATGTAAAATCTCTCTGATTTTATCAGAATTTTTATAGTTTCTTTATCATTTAAATATATCCTCTAATCGGGACATCACTACGTCAATTTGGTATTGCTAATTGCGCACGGTGGTTGTCGAATATAGACCACAAATGAAAATGGTTCACGTGATCGATTCGGTCGTATAAATGCCAGGGGACCTCAATTTATATATGTATTTATATAGCTTCTCTATTGTCTATCTACAAATGTATGTGGAAAACTTTGTTGAATATTTTACATTCAATTTAACATGCAATGATTGTTACGAACGCTATACATGAAACAAGTACCAGTTGCATGACCTGCTCGGATTTCTTCTTTAATACGATATTCAAGGTCCTGTGAATTCAAATATATTGTGATGTTTTATCTTCACGAGGTGTTTTTAAACAGGGAAGAATATTCATTGGTAAAACCATGAACTAATACAATGTTTTAGACCACACATAGTTAAAACAACGCCTACCTTTACTTGATTACTATACTACCCACTTCATTTTTCTCAATTAATTTCATCAGGACAGTGATATACTGATACGAAATCATATAGAATATTTATCATCTTAAATACATTCAATTGAATATCTAAAGAAAATAAGTATTATAGTGTAATTATCTTAGGTTCGTACTTTTGCGAGTGTAGTGTTAAATATAATACCGAAAATTTTTCAATGTATTTGGTCTCTGATTCGTTAATTTAGTACTCATAAAAATACAGGATTAGGTAATTTTACTGTAAATTAATAAAGTATGATGGGAAAATTAGAGAGAATGCATTGAATATTTATTGTCAATTATTTATATGTGAAATATGCAAATTTATTTTATACAACCACTAAAAATACAATTGATATGATCAAAATAATATTTAATTATCCAGTATATATATATATATATCAGTCCATCGAGCAAATAATTGCTCGATGGACTGAAGAATATTTTCTACGGATATTTATAGATATTTCAAAGTATCAAAATCTTCTTCTGTATGACGATGACTGAATGAAAACAGCTTCTTGTTGAAAAATGTCTCTAATACACGTCATCTTCAGGATCAATTCAATATATATTTAATGAGTGTAATAACACATTGTTTTGTTATTCACATTAGTTAAAAAAAGTAATGATAGAATAGCGGATTATATTCAGAACCGGATATAAAGTAAAGTTAATATTGGTGTTCTTTTCTTAAATCCACTTCCATTAGGGCAAGAGTTTGTCAAAGCCAGGCTTAAGGTTTCAAAGTGCACGCGTTCTGCCGCTGATTCCTGCCTGACGATATTTAAATTCTTTTTATAATGCAGGTAGACTTATAAGGGATTAAATACGATCACAAAGAACCAAGCTTTTAGATTGTTAATTTAAAAATCAATTTTGAGCTGTTTAATCCGCGAGAAGTGCTTTCTAACCATCCGCCTTTCCTTTATGCTGTTAATACTATCTTTTACAAGACTATTAAAATAGATTTATTATCAATTTACGGTTGTTTTCTCAAGTTATACTTATTTGGCCATTCTTGTTGATTAATTATCCGGAAAACTTTTGCCAAGTTAGAGCTGTGATAAAATTTAATTAGTTGTACCGACTTGAGTAATATCATTACGTATAACTTAAGATAGAAAAGGAAGATCGAACACTTTATATAGACAGCAAATAAATAAAGAGTGGTTTTTATTTACATTGTTAAAGATTGAGTTATTCTGCACTACGTAGTTTGTTAACTATTGAAATTATATTATCACTGTGTTTTTTATCAAATAAATTTCTGAATTATATAAATAAGTAAACAATTCTTAGGTAAATTATTGTATTGTCACGAGATAAATTTATTTTATAATGATTGTGATAATTTAAAAACAAAACCGATGTTTTAATATTTCCGTGTATTGTGTGAGGTAATAACACTTTGGAAAATTGGAAAATGCACGATTTTATCAGAACAATGTGGAATTTTCAACCATTTAAAGTGAAAACCCACAATGAACATTTCATTTAGTACTTGTGATTAAATATATGTACCTATTGGTTTAATTTAAAATCACATATTTAAAAGTCTAAACAGTTTTATGTGGCAGGCGCCAGTATAATTTATGGATCTTCGTTGACTTTCGAAATTGTTAAAAGTTTATACATACGAAAAAAAGAAAAATGTTTAATGGATGTCATAAAATGTTGACGTCGAGACTGTCGGTTTTGTGAAATATCGATTTTTTTAGTCAAGGATAGATGTGCTGTTTGAGTGTTTGTTATTGGCGAGTGATGTGTGTAGTTTCATATTAAAAAACCTCACTTTTTATTTTTAACAAAGACCTTCCACAGTTTCCAGTGCTTTACCACAAATCTGTATGTGCTTTGGTAAAGTAAAACTTGTGTACGTTGTTTGTAAAATAAGTAGTTCGATACAGTATGGTGGCAATCCTGTGGGAAAATTATATACACATGACAACTTTATTGAATTTCAGAAGTTGGTATTGCACTTAGTCCCTATTCAGAAAATAAACAACTACATTATAACATTTTATTTGGTTAAAATGCTTTATTTAATAAAATTTTAATTATACATTTATATATTTACTGAATTATAGCGAAAAGTAGGAACATATGTCAATGCGCTGTTATTGAAAAATATTGTAAAATAATTTATAATTTAGTGTCTTACACTATTAGTTAATATTGCAAACATTTTTGCGCAAAAAATATGATTATTTAATTTAAATATATATAATATATGTAAATTGTAAATCCCTACTACATATTAAAGACATCATCCTTCATGGAAGAAAAATTAAAACTCTTAGAATTTTAAGAATTAAATTAAATATGTATATATATATATATATATATATATATATATATATATAGCATATATATATGCGAGTATATATATATATATATATATATATATATAGTATATAAGTATATGCAAAAACACTAATTTACCGCTGAGGGGATAAGAGTAAAAAAATGATTTGATCGGTTATAACAATGAAATTGTGATCGATCGTATTGTTTACTCTAATTACCAGGATTTTAAGGTAAATATTGAGTGGATTATTAAGTGGAGCAGAGCCACTCTGTCGGTGACCTGTGTAACTAGTTATATTTATGAATAATACGATATTGTGTCTAAAAAATTAAAATTTATAAAAAACACCTCGGGGCGTATATTTGTATGTATGTATGTATATAAATTCTCAAATCTTTTCAGAGTTGGCCGACATGTCCTTTTCTAACAGTGCCGATCATTATTTCCCTGTTTTTAAGTTTTTATAATTTACTGATTACTTACCTTCCCTTTATCGTCATAGGTGAGTAGTCTTAATAGTCTGTGGTTGTAGTATTTATGCTTTTATAGTTAATGAAGGCAATTAAATCTAAACCAGCTCGGTGACGTAGACAAGTTCCCTAGTTAACAGTTTACCTGGGTACAATTTTAGCAGAGATGGAGTCCAGACATATATGCATCTAAGACATGTGTTTAATACTTGAGTTGATTATGTTGAATGTGTATAGGGTTGCGGTTTGTTAGACCGGTGTTTCCAGTATCCTCGGAGATCAGCTCGTGATTGTGGCTGTCAGTTTGCTCTACTGCACAGTGCTGGCCATGACAGTTGCGGGGGCGGCAACTCCAGCTAACACCAACCACCCTCGTGCCAGGAGTGCTCCTCGGCCTGTGCTCACTGTGCCGCCCTGAGGTGCTGTGGAGATTGTCATCATCTCACTGAAGATGCTGTGGTAAGATCATCGCCAGGTCAAGCTTCATTATGACACTGTGTGGCGTTTTATTTGCACCCAACCAGCGGTAACTATCACACGCTATTTCACTGTGTCACATAGATGTTTTATTATATTTGCACCAAAGCACTAAAACTAGAGAAAAGTTGTTGGGAAACTACTTTTCATACAAGCGACACAAAATTGGCTTTTCACACAAATAATATTTTGTTGCAATGAAGCTAGAAAATGGACGAAAAGATGTCGGGAGACTTCTCACGTGAATACGAAGAAAAATATGTAATCTGAAACTCGATCGATTCACTCGGAATTCAAGTGCCCCCTTGAGATTCTGCGAAGAAGGCCAAAGAATCACCAAGACTTGTCACACTTGACAATTTTGTACATACACACTCATAAAAAAAAATATCTGGAAAATATGTCAACAACAAGATTAATAGGAGGAGATCCTTTGTTGCAATAGAATTTTTCAAACAGCTTACACACAATTTTGTAGCAATTTTCAGAACGTCTCTAAAAAACAAATTCAGATAATTGGTTGAAATCATAGTTAATCCTCTGCAAGGTGTGAGCTTTTATTTTTTTACAATGTTAATGTTACAATATATTACAAAAATCAACTCATGACAAGAGATTTTTTTGTGTCTAACTAAACAATGCCCATGAGTCCAACACGTAGAGAAGAAAGGGAGGTTTATTTATGTCCCTTATAAAGTCTGTCCAGGCCTCTTGAGGATCTTCAGAAGAATAAAAAGCTTAGAAAATCGGAGACTTCAGGTCAATTTAATATAAAATGTATGGAGTAAATTTTTCCAACAGTATTTCTATAGAAGGTCATTGTGGGTAAATTAAATCAATACAATGTTTGTGTAGTAACTATTGTACTTTTTTATGACAGTGTATTTAAGATATTTTTAGAAATGCTTACAAGATTTAGTGTTAGATAATGATAATAATTGTCTTCCTTTAATTATTAAGATATCGTCCATTAATAACTCATTCACCTAATTAAATAAAACTGTAGGAAATTTTAATGAATGAAGTGTCAATTTTTCGTCTATAGATTAATGTGTGTTTTTTTTTAGAATTCAACCTGATTGAATGAATTCAACATTTTGTAAGAACCTATTTATTTTATAGTACCTACACGCCATGAATAAAATTAAAAGAACAAGCAGAATTTGGATTTAATTTGAGTAGGTAAATCATTGATCTGATAAAAAAAACTATTAATACGATTAAGTAAGCTATGAAAACTAAACTCATTTGATAAGATACACATTGAATTAACCACTCATTTTTTAAATTGATTAAATCAAGAGTTGTCCTTGTATATGTATATCGATATTGTTTGATAAACTAACATGGTAATGAATCATTAGCTTTGAAACTGTTCGCTTGTGTTTGACTTCGGGATACAAACAATGAGTACTCCTTGATTTGTACTTCTTGTTATAAATTATATTGGCAAGCAGAAATTGCAAGTCATTGTTATATTTATAATTAATAAATATATGTACGTATATATACAAATATTTTGTAATAGTATTTGTTAGCTAAGGAATGGCGTGCGTTAGGAAAAGCTACAAGGAAATAAAGCTGATAACATTCCTACATTTCTATGCGAATACGATTCAAAGTGAATGTGTATGATACAGGTTTTCACTTTGAATTAAACTTTTTTAATTTTATCATTTTCAAATCAAATAGTTTGTTTTATGAAATTTCTGAAAGGTTAGATTATTTATTTTCATATATTATAATATTTTCTCTCGTGTTGACAATATTAATATTAAATGAATATGCCATTAAAAACAAATTAGATTGTACTTCATAGTTTATCGATTCAATATTATTTTCTATCATCAATATACATATATTGTAATTCTTGTACACATATGTGCTTACAGAATTTGAATACACAAGGGTTTAGTTAGAATTTAGATTGCAATTTAAAACGACGCAATACTCGGAACAGAATTGTACACGTAGTAAACTATCAAAGATAATATGTTTAAGGTATATTTAAATAAATACATTCGTAATGTGTGTAATTTGAATCTCAAGCCTTAATATATTTGTTCAACAGCTGTGATGGTCTTCCAGGTTGTTCTTATACAAATAGCATCTATCGCTTTTAACCCGGCCCAACCTCAAATTTACGTAACAGATTAAACCTTCCTGTAGGGTTTGTTGTTTTTTAGTATTTGTGGATTAATTTAGACCCAGTATATAACAAAGAGACTTAAACATAAGACGCATTATTCTACTTTGGTTTTATTATCGTCAACTGAAAACGTTTTATGCCACGGCTGTTTGCACGATAAACACTTCAAACAAAAATATTTATAGCCCCCAATCAAATACATACTAAAATTTATTATAAGGATGAAGCTTAATAAAAATTAAATTTAGTTTGATCAAGGTTTATAATCCCGTCATTGACAAAACCTATTATTCAATATTATTTTTGCTTTGAATCGATATGATACTCTTATTAAAATGTACCCTTTTTCAATATAGAATCGGCAATGAGAAGGAGTTCCTTATACTAATATAAAAAATGGTGGTAGGTTCTAACAGGCTGACAATAAGTCAAGTACGAACAACCTGAAATATAATATTTTTCCCCTCTTTGAGCCTTGAGGCGAACCCTTTATTCGATTAGTCGGGTTTCTCTCATCCTCGCTCGTTTTTGATTGAACTTTCCCTTAAAACTAGTTCTATTTCATTATGCAATTTATTTTTATGTAAGAGGTTTATGTAAGAAATTAAAGATTGACTAAATTTTCCAAATATTTGAAATTTTTTATATGCAATTTTTGTTATTATAATTTGTAATAAAATTAATATTAATAATATATACATAATATTTATACGGTATTCTGCTCATGGTGATTTGGGTTACCTTTATATTTTCCAGTATTTTCTTTATACCTATAAATATAGAGTATATATATATATATATATATATATATATATATATATATATATATATATATTTATACCTATAAATATATATATATATATATATATATATATATATATATATATATATATACAATATATATAATATAATATTATTAAATTTCAGACTGCGATACCACAAAAGCCTTACTAAATGCGAATTCGAGGATACTGTAGTTGTTGTCGATAATTATAGTTGTTAATTAAAAACATACATTAAAATAAATATATTAGTAAAAAATTGTTTAAATATATTTTTTCATGCATTCACACTTGATCGTTTCCATGCTATATATTTTCATATTTATTAATAAAAACCATTCGTTGCAAAACTCAAACCTGCGTTTTATAATTTGCCCTCAGTTATTCGAGCACGAATAAGTTAACGAGAAAATTTAATCGAGTATATTATATCCATTCTAATCGGTTCTAATGATTTAAAAAAAAAACTTATAGTTTTTGTAGCTTCCACCGTGATTTTTATTATAAATATAAAAGTGTTCTTAACGAGGTACAAGTGTCTACAGTTTAAAAGAATAAAAGTTCACTTCAATATACGTTTCCCGGTAAAAATGTTAATTCTAGTAAAGTATTCATTGATAGACCTTGTGGTGTAATTTAGTGAATATATTTTATAGTCTGAAGTGGCGTGCATGGCTGATAGTATGAAGTATGCAAAATGGGCTTAAATTTTTCACCAACACTTCAGAGTGTAATTTAATGCAGCAAAGGAGACTAATTATTTTTGGCGCTATTCAATGCACTGTTATTTCAGCCAAGGTCTTGGTCGTGATTATCCGCACTTATAATGTATTATAATTATACTAGGGAATATAGGAAAAAGCTAGTATCTCATAAGTTGCATTTTGCGCAGTGGGCGTTACTTTATTAGTAGACCATGTATTGCGGAATCTCTGAACAAGTCCTTCGTTACACGCGATCACTTGCTATTCAACCACTCCATTATATATGTTATATTTGAGTTAAAAAATAGCTTGTACATATTTAGAACCTGATTAGTTAAGTAGCTTACAATTGATAATTCTCTATGACGCTTTCCCAATTGGCGGGATTCCCTTGTAAAGGGTTAGGTTAGGTTAGGCAGGTCACCGTTCTCTTTAAGGGAGAATATAGTAGAGGTGGTTTCCCAGGCCACCACAGCAATGATTATTTAGATTTAGTAGATCTACCAAGTGAATCCAGTGGACACCGTTTTTGCCGGTGCCGTGGATTGAACTCGAGAGTCTCAGTCACGAGTTCTCCACTCTCACCACTGGGCCAGAAGACGGCTTTATATCAACTATTTAAAAAAATCCATTTCCATTACAATAGAGACGTAAATAATAATTTTGTATAAGTGTGTTTATTTACAATTTGTACAAATTAATTAGCAGTAGATAATTGAATTTAAATAAAGACATCTTATAAAAAAAGTAATAATAAGTTCCCTAAAATAACAAATAATCGACTTTTCGATTCGATTTGTTTCAATAATTAAGTTAACTTTAGAAAGTCAATACTGAATATATTTTATTTTATTGTTAAAATAGGATTTTGTATCAATCCCCAGAATAATATTGAATATTATTAGTATACTTATTTTATATTAAAAAGGATCATATATCAAGTGATTTTCACAATATGAATGTTTAAATACTCCGAAATAAAGGACTTTTATTTGACGTTTTTATAGTAAAATAATAACGTTTTAATTGAAATTTTAATGAAATGTTGTCAATGTTGCGATTTTACCAATAATGAGAAACAATTTTGTTTCATTTATAAATTTCATCAACTCATTATAAAGAAGCAATTTAACTGGCAAGGAATCTGATGATTTGATTAACATCATAATGGCTATGAATTTGTAATTAGTTTATCGAAACAAATTGTAAATTTTTTAAGAAACATAAATAAATCGTGGTTTGAAGTCTGTTATTAAATGGCTCCAAAGTTGTTTTAACGTTATACCATATTTTTTAATAAACCATTATTTTTATCGAAAGATAATTTAAAGGACTCGTTTATTTAATATATTCAAAGAGAAGGGAGAAGATCTTGAAACTGAGAAAATTATTCAACGAATAAAAACTCAAAACGCCCAGTTGAATTTAATAACCATTTTATTTGATCAGACAAAATTCTAAGAAATGTATGAAAACTCTCTTTCAATTTTTATTACAAGACTTCGATAATAATTCGATGTGGCCTTCAAATATTTTGGCAATTTCGTATATAAGGAAATTGTGTAGCGAATATTTCCACAAATACAAAATTATAAATAAACATGCGAAAATCAATGCAAACTGTGGGAAAAATGAGCATTCATCACGATATGGTATGAAATCAAATTTATTCACAGTATTTACTCAAACAAGCCATATTGATATTATAAATTAATTTATGTTACATTATATTCTTCCCTGATAAAGCTGTCCGTGGCCATTAATGTTTTCTTGGATGCAAACGACAAGAGCTAACACTTATTTTTATGAAAATTTTCATCTTCCTGCTTCCTCATAATGAAAAATGTTCAACACGTAAACCTGTTTATTTTTTCATATAATACAACACAAACTTCCAAGAAAATCTTTGTTGTGAGGATTTGATTTTTGATGATACTTTAATGTAACAGATTTTTAGTATATTGTAATACACATTTTTATAACGACTCGAAAATTTATTTATTTATTACCTTTTGTCTTCAAAACTTTACTATTATATTTTATTATATAAAAAATCTACGCAAACTCATCAAAATATAAGAATTATACCCTAGCTGTGTAATTATTTAAGTAATTTATTACTTATGATTATAGTAAAAAACTATATATTATTTTCATAATATATATTTGCGAATCCTCCTCTGGAATTGTTGTTATTAAAGCCAATCCTTTATTTTTTATGGAAATTAATAATAAAAAATTATTAAAAGTAAAATGGTTGTATTAAATTATTTATAAAAAAATGTTCGCAAGCTTTGATTTCCGTAATATTGCTAAAAATTTCTGCTGCAAAAATAACGTACTTTTCATGAAAAAAAACGAAATTTCTAATTACGATTAAAAGTTTAACTTAAGTCTAATCACTCAATAAATTAAATTTGATTACATACCTTTGTATATGGCTTAACTGACTATTTGATAGTAATAATTATAAAATTAAAATATAATAAAATATTTCTTCAAGTACTCTCAACCTTATAATCCGCAAAAAGACACTTCAACACGTATTTAAGGAGATTTTACGACATATCCGAATATTTGTGATGGTTGTTTGGTTTGGTGGCAGTTTCAAGTGGATCTTGTTTTACGGTATTTCAGATGCTCCACAAAATGGAGTCGTAAAATGTCGACAAGACCTATTTTATGCGACTCTATATATTTTAGTCGTGAACGTGTGACTACTTCAATGTGTTTTTCAGCTGATAAAAAAGGCGATGGAGGATGTATTCTCCCCAAAGAGTAATACTGTGTCTGTTTTAAGTGAAACGGTAAATAAATTTTCGATTTTCGAGAAAGCAACCCCCTCGAAAGGTCTTTGATAATACGATACCGATATATTTCATTTTCATCTTGATTTTTTTTCCACATCATTTTTACGGTTTAGATTAATTGTGGCTGAATTAGATAGTGGTTAATTATGTAGATAAATAGAATAATAAGTTATAGAAAAGCACGATATAATTTAATATCTCAATTTTCAATAATGCGTTTTTTTAAATGTGATAACTGCGTTTGAGTAGTACCTTTGATAATATATTCTAGATAATATAGTAAGATTTTATTTAAAAATCGTTTCTCAAATACGTTACTTCGCATTTCGTCACTTTTAAGAGGGAGATTGAATATTTAAGTGTCCTTTGACATTGAAATAAAATTATCGATAAAACGTTTCATAAAGACTAAATGCGTTTCAATTGAAATATAAGAGAACTCTTGTTGGTTTAGTAGTATTCATACAAATATAAGTCGAAACGCCTTCTGTTGTTATGAATAAAACATGTATTTTTTGCTGTCTGGAACTCTTTCAATACTCTGTACCTTATAATATTTCCAACATGACTCTGTAGGTGTGAATATTAATTTAAAAACTGTATAATAATCTGAATAAAAAAATTAATCAAAATATACTCACGAAATCACTAATCGGATTTCGGAATATTATTATATCGGAATAGTATCTGAAGGGATTTTTTATTTTATATTGTAAAAGTAAACAAGTGGGTATTTTATTTATTACCTCCTCGGTCAGACAACCGTAAACGTAAGACAAATAGAAATTTATGTGCTTGGTATAAAGATAATCGACTATATAATACTAAAGTGTATTTGTAGATAGTTTACCTGTAAAATATAGTTTGATAAATTAATATACCCAGAGAAATATCCTCTTCAAAACGAAAAATATCCTTTTTCGTTTATATTTGTAAAAAGTGGTAGTTTTTTCAATAATAATTTTAAGTAACAAACTAAAAACCCTATTCAGGCTTAATATTACACCCGTGAAATATTGGTCCGTATTCAATATAATTGAGTAATAAGTGTGTGTTAGTGAGTCGCGTGTGTACGAATAGATTTCTAGCACTACTCACCATTACACTATTATATTGAATACGGCCCATTGTACCAAAATATTTTTTGTTACTGTGTAATTTATATTTTAAATTAAATAAACGCAATATTGCTTACACTTTGATACGAAAATACGTTTCAAAGATAAATATTTTCGCACAAATACTGAAATCTGGTTGAGAAATCGATGGGAATCTGCAGGAGAGGCTAAAAGCACGTCACAAAAGTAGAACTCGGTCTCAAAAGGCCTTTGAAGATCAGTGAGAAATCTCTTAAACGAAAGAAAATATATATTTGTACTAGAAACCTACTGGTATTTTGAAAATTGACAGTATGTTTTAAAAATTATGATTATTATTGTAGAATATTTTATTAAAATTGTTTATGTAGCTCTTTCACCCAATATAAATAAATAGATGTATTTAAATTCTTCTTTCAGCACTTCCATTGGTCAACCCATCATATGACTAGTCTGGATTGTGAAGAACACTCACCTCTTCGTAAATCAAGGCCGAGGGTGAATTCAGCTTGTTATGCATCGAATGAAGGCACAGGGTTCGCTTTTGATGCTGGTGATTTCTTGAGGCGATACGGATCACAGTCGAAACTTTGCAGAAAAGCCAGGTAAATTAATATTTATATATTTAAAGTATCGTTTCAAGAGCGTGGAAGTCAAAGATCTCTTGAATAATAAATGATTCCTCGCTCCGTGAGAAACAATGCATCAAACATTTTTAATCTTCTTTAAGACCAAACTTTAACCGACCAGTTTAATAGCTCAGGGGATAAGGTGTGTGGCTACAAATACTGTGGTCATGGGTACAAATATCGTCCAAGACAAAAAAATAATTTGATCGGGTATTACGACTGGGAGATCGGGTATAATATTAATAAAATCCCTATCGATCGTCTCGATCCAGGTTTACTCTGATTTTCTGGGTTGCTTGATGTAATAATCACTGAGTTTATTATTAAATCGAGCAGAGTCGACCTGTGGGTGACCTGTGAAACAAGAAACAGTTAAGATCACCGATAGACAATTAACACGTTGTTGTGTATAGAAAACCCTTCTTCTTCAAGCTTCTCGG
>JAGTTH010006967.1:0-38323 GCA_022606485.1 Agraylea sexmaculata | reverse complement strand
TATAACCGATTACAGTCAAATAATATTTCATAATAGATTGTACTATTGATGATTTTATCTAATGGCTTTATTACCTTCTTCTTTCTGTTTTTCATACATCAATTGATTTTCTTAGAATGTGGAGAGAGTTTGAACTTATATTTGCCCCATGCAATCAGCGCGTGTAGGACAAGCTTTCGCCATCTTATGAATACACAGCATCTTTCACTGACTCTGTATAAAACCACGACAGATTATTCATAATGTGTTAAATTCCATTTTAAAAAATAATCAGAGTCACACGCGTGCGTTGTTGACATGAATAATAGGCCTGATTTGCATTCGAGATGTTCGAGAAGTTGAGGAGGAGAAAGCGCGTGGCTCGCAAAACTGGACATGCCACAAAACAATCTTTCCTTTCATTGCCACAATCAACATAACAACATCTTTCTTTTCAAATTAACATTATCACATATCTGGCTGTCGTGTTTAAAATTGGCGACATGAAAGTATCTCGTTGTACACGCCACAAGAGGTCTTTTCGGTCACAGAGCACATTCCGATGAGAGCGAAATCGAGCACGATTTGAATAGATTTATACTGGATTTTATAGATCAATCGATCTGAAATGGGTTTAAAATTTATTCGATCGGTTGTTACGACTGGAATTTGGATTAATAATTTTAATAAAATCCCTATAGATCCAGGTTTTCTCTGATGTCTTATTAAAAATCGATTAAATCGGTGACCTGTGTAACTAGTAATAGTTAAGATCACCGACAGACAATTAATCAACACGTTGTTGTTATATTATATATATATATATATATATATATAGGTAGTATATATATATATATATATATATATATATATATGTTATTATCAATTATTTTAAAAGATCTTAAATAATTTTAATAAAAAATTAAGATAGGGATATTTTCACACGTATTATTTCTATCCTTGGTTGTTTTTAATTTAAAAATTAATAATGGAAAATGTTTTTTATACAAATCATATAATACATTTCTTAAAAAATTTGGACACATACCACTGTACAAAAATGCATATTTATTAAATTAACTGTCTTTTCTTCTATAACCTAAAAGATATTTTTAATAAAATCACGTAAATAAATATTTAAACTGATTTGTCTGAATTTTGAATTTATCCTGTGAGATGCATAAGATACCGCCATAATAACCAATCGAATTAATTTTATTATTACTTTGAAATATATTTTTGAGATTATTAGTCGCAAATGTGGATAATATAATCACCGTGTCGAAATTGAGGTTTCTCAATTAAAAAAATGAATAATATTCGATCATAAGTAAGTCAAATGGAAAGGTGTACAACGGTTGTAATCTCGGTCATCTTGGAGATATTACGATCTATAAATCCTATTGAAAATGTAGCATAGAATATGATTCAAGTTTGTTGAAAGTCGCGCAAATTAGATTACAACCTGCCACAAGATCTGGCTCACTCTCGTCTGCTTATTGACCTTGTAATACAACAAATCCATTTAGAAAATTACTTCATTAAGGATGATTTGAATACGGCGCGATGAGAAAGTGATAACAGTACAAAATAAACTATGATCGATTGCCAACAATGAAAAGAGTTTCATGATCGATCCGCTTGACCCGAATTCTCCTCTCATTGTGCATTTACTACATTTGTAAAAACGATCACGACAATCAAGACACTTTCTAACCCACAATGAGCATTTACAACAATTTGAAAAAACGCGGTGTTAACTGTCAAAAAGTAAAACTATTCAAACAAACGAAAAACTTGTGCCGTTCGCTAATATTTTCGACAGCGTGATCCGCAATATAAAAATATTGTATTCTTCTACGGTTTAATAAAATATTATATACATGGCCTTGATGTTCATTCATCTAAATTCATAATAAGAGCGCGAATTAAAGCAATTTCTAAGTTTATTAGCATTAAATGCGTTTTCTAAAATCAATCGCTTGCTTTATATCCAAACGAATATTATAAAGCATCATCTCATTCCCCCTTAGAGTGCAATAAAACGATATAAAAATAGACAGTAGTGAATATAAAATTAAATAGGGATACAATGATGGGTTTGAAAAACGTCACTGGAAAACGGATGTGTAAATTTTCTATACCGATTTGGTTAATGTGGAACACTGAAGCTATTCATCAACCGGTTGATGGTGAGACTTGATGATATTATGGTGAATTTTCACCATAAACGACAAAGTGCTCTCCAATCTTGCTCAGCTGGTTCACGCTCTGTTTGTGAACAGTATCCGTGGTTCCGGATTCGATGACCATTTTGTACCGGAATACATACATTTCAATCTCATCGAAAACTAACCAATAAAATCATACGCAAATTAATTCTGACTTTGATTCAGTAAAAAATAATTAAACTTTAATTGTCAATCAAGTGGGAAATTCTTTGATTTAAAATGTATATATATATATATATATATATATATATATATATATATATATATATATATATATATATATATATATATGTGTGTAAAAAAGGTTTTCCAGGGCAACCTACATTTACACCGCAAGATTATTCAATAAAATAAAGTGTGTGAATATAATGAAAAGTTATTGGATTGACTGTTGTGCCTGTGAAATTGTAAATAATTTTAAAAAAATCAATTAATCCCTTCAACCCAGATTTATGTAGATTAAATTAAAATAAATTTGTACAAATCCATCACGATCCCATTTAATTTAATTAATAAAAAATCCACTCATATGACCAAAAAAATATTGTCTACGATTCTAAGGCCTTTCGACGGTTTGTATATATGTTTTGTACAATAATCTCTTAATAATTGCCTCAATATTTACTGGACAATCCATGAAATCAGAGTAAACCTCGATCAAGGCCATCAATCGGGATTTCATTAATATTATTCCCGAACTCCCTGTCGTAAAAATTGACCAAAATCATTTATTTTTATCCTTGACCAAAATCCTTATGCTATATACGCTTTCTTTGATGGAATTTCTTAATGGGTGAATTTTTAATGAAGAATGTTTAATCAGAAACAAGCAAGGGGGTACATATTTTCTAAACAATTAATTAAAATCCTAAATGGATGTACTACAAGCATCTTAAAATGCTCATTCACATTGTCCAATCGTGAGAAATGTACAATCTCTTTTTTTTTATTTTGCATACACAATGATAATATGACCCGGCTTCATTGTAGCGACCTCATCTTATATAACAAATTATTCGTTACAAATCTACTCTCGTTGTGGGAAAGACATGCTAAAATTCCACTAAATATAAACATCATTGCGCAAGATTTGCGCTGTTTTGTGGTTGACTACAAAAAGAATTATTTAACTACTCATTTTGGTGAGATTTTATGACTAAGCCAAAAATTACCTTTGACTCATAGGTGCAAATCGAAGCCTTGCATAACATAAATGACTAATATTCGATGACCTGATTCTTATGCTTGTCTTAATACATTTTGTAATAATATCCACACAATGGCCACAGACCATCAATTAATTAGGTCGAATAAATCCATTAATATATTTATAACATTGCATTCTTCACATTTTTTACACCGTGACAAAGAAGTAGTGTAAAAATGCAGTCTATACTCGATATTATTTAATATAATAATATTATACGTAGTTAGCAAGATTAAATCAAATTCATTTTAGACCTTTCTTTTTAATAATAATGAAAAATAAATGATCAGAAAATATTAATGGCTACATTACTAAAACAGAGAATGCTTAGTGTTCTGCAATTGAATTTGGTGATAATTTTTAAATAATGTATTATTTTAACTACAAAATTAATTCGAGTGTGTATTTAATAAATATTTATATTCATAAAACAATAAATTTACGCAATATTTATAGAGAAATATTAATTTGTAATTAAATAATTGAGATGCACTATTTATGAACTAAGAAATCAAACTTAAGAAACAATCGATTGATATAATAAAAATACCAAAGTCAAAATTTCCACCAAAATAATTTTGAAGAATACAATAAAAATGGCATCAAAAATACCGCAAATAGCTGTGATTAGTGTGACCGATCATAGGTTTGAGGTATGTTTTAAATCTGTTAATTACTCTCAAAGTTAGGGCGCTTATTTCTTTTAAAAAATTATATCATAATGATTTTTTTTATAAAACTTAAACCTTTCATTATGATTACTGTGGTCATGGGTTCAAATCCCACTAAAGTCATGACTTTTTAAATTTATTTGATCGGTTTTTACGACTGGGAGATCGGGAATAATATAAATAAAATCCCGATCGATCGTCTCGATCCAGATTTACTCTGATTTCCTATATTGTAAGGTAAATACTGATTATTAAGTCGGTGACCTGTGTAACTAGTAATATTTAAAATCACCGACAGACAATTAACACGTTGTTGTGTATAAAAAAAACCTCCAAAATAAAAGCACCTCGGGGCGTAAATTAATAAATAAATATATATAGCTTGGATATTAATTATTGAGGAGTGTATTTTTAAATCCGCTACTAAACATGAGGCTTTTTAATCTTCCTTAAGTCAATTGATCTATTGTGTAATCGTATATTAGGCGTACAAATAATTAATGACGTCTTTCTGTCACTCCTTTGGGATTACGACACGAAAATACGTCACCCACGTATTCTTTTCCACCCACGTATTTAAAACAGTATCATCGTGTAAATTATTCAATACTTCTTCGGTTCCGGTTATAAACAAATTATAATCAATGGGAAAGCGTCATAATTTTGCAATGTTTACCTGACAATTTAACGATTGTCATAGAAAGGGGTCAGTTTCCGTTTCTAATGTTCTTTTTCATACGCGCTTTCTAACTTATTTTCAGGCAAATTGTTACACGGTTTAACAACATTTATGATAAACAATCATCATAACAAACTTGACGTGTGATCGAGACACGAGAAACGTGCGAATTTCAATTTTCAATTGTTGTAATGTACATGAGAAAAAAAAATTCTTTTGTTGCAACCGAGACCGCAATTTTGACTAACAGCGATTATTCCTATGATAATTGAAATGTTACATTCTATTAGGGCTGTGTATAATTTAAAAAAAAAAGTAATTAATAAGGAGACCTAGTAGATTTTTTTTTTACTCTCTGACATTTACACCAAAACATTATATCAAATATTATATTCATGGGACAAACCATAAAGTTGAATACAAATTGCAAAAATAATTGTTTTATTTTATTAATTTTAAGATTTTTCAATTAATATCCGAAAATTCAAACACATTTTAACACACAAATTAGGCTGCAACGACTTGGCAACGAATTTGCGCACCTGGGTGAACTCTTTTCCACCAATTCTGCCACCTATAGGGCTTGTTTAGGAGCGACCTTATATAATAACATATAAATTATAAATTATTCCTACACCTTACTGTATTTGGTTTTATTAACATTCTATTTATACTTTTTTTTATAATTCTATTATTTATTTTTTATATATGTACTTTTCATTTTTGTTTACCTTTTTTATTACTATTGTTTTGTCTATAAAAAAACTCTTCTGATTTTATTTTATTAATATTATTATGTTATAAGATTGTTCTCTCTACAATTATAAGCAATTGAAAATTTGCTTTTTCACCCCCTTGGCCGAGGTTTTCTAAATAGACTAGACGTAATTTATGTAAATACAAAAACTTTAGACACGCGAAAATTATAACTAACTTACCGCAAACGGCTGCGATTGATGATATTATGGTGTTACCAATCACAATAATTAATAGGTAATATCTCTTAATAATATGCCATGAAAAAAATCAACGTGTATGAATTTTATAGCAGAATTGCTTATTTGTTCCAATTTTTAGTATCAAGTATTATCGAAGCAACATTTATTAAAATTTAATGGCTGCACCAGATTGTCTAATTATTTAATGTATATTTATTCCTGCTTTCGATTCGTAATCATTGATAATTTAATCGCTGATTTAATTATTAACTAGACCCCTTCACCCTTTCGTGTCTTTATGCAGAATTGTCTTTGCAATTATTCAATTTCGCTTTATTGTTTGTTATTCTTGCGACAGTCACGATTCACTCACAAACCGTTTATTTAACACTTTTCTCTCCTCCACTCTTTGTCGAAGCATCCGAACAATGGAGTAAAAATCCACTGTAATTTGTCACACAAGTTTATTATTATTCGTGTGAAATTGATAGAAATGTAGTCTAACTTTTACAAATAATGTTCTCCTCACGAATCAGATTATACGCGATATACAAAAAAAACACTTGTGATTCATAAATAACTCACGAATATATCGAGAACAGCAGGTAATCATAGAATAACAGGTAGTCGGAAACCTCTATTCACTTTTTATATTAAACCAGAGGCATTAAAGGGTTGCATAGTAAAAAATAAGGTTAGTTTTTTTTATAAACACAATTAATATTTTTTCATAATATTAGTCTTGTGTTAAAAATGAATTTATGATGACGGTTATAATAAAATTAAATTAAAATTTATGTATTGGAAATAATTTTAAACAAATGAAAAATTTATAATACTGAAGCAGTCGTTATTTTACGTTATAAAAACAACATAATTTAACTTAACCAATCAAAAGTAAAAATGAACTAGAGGTAATCTGGTTTACTATTTATTTAAATAATTTTAATTATGTTTATGTGTAAAATTTAAAAAAAATGTTTGGTTTGTCTCTATAGAGAACGAATAGATGAGCCAAGACGTGAAATTTTAATCTAATTAAATATAAATGTGTGATTATATAAGCTGTTTTATCCAAATAATCTACTGAGGAAACTATTAAAAAACAATGAATATTTTGTGCGAATGTGTATTTTTTTTTCTAAATAATATCCGCCGGATTAAGAACGGAAAACTCATTATTCATATTTTTTATCGAATTCAACGAAGAGAAAGTATACTTTTTTAATGTTGATAATCCCTGGCGGTTCAAATTCCTTTTTTTATAACCCTTCATCCCGTTGTTAGGAATGTCCAATGGTTAGTAAAACCATATTTTGTCTAGGATTAATATGTATTTGTATAAAAATTCTCGTGTAGTTATGTCATAGGATTTAAATAATGCGACGTACGTGCTCTGATTGGCATCAAAAACGCTTTTTTTTAAGTTCAATGTCGACCAGTTTGTGCCAAAATGAGTAATAAGATGCTTGGAATTTGTAGCTTGTGTATGTCAAGTGTGGTTATTTATTTAAAAATATTAATTTCCCTTTCGCGCAAGATGCTCTTGCTAAATATATTTTCCAAATGGAGACAGCATTTCGACAACCGAATCCGGAATATCCGGTCGGTTTTGAAACTGGAGAAGGACCGATTGACTTTCTATTTCAAATTTTAAAATATTATGCGAAATATGTATGTTCCAGGTATTTTTCAATGAGTCGCAGGTGTTTTCTTACGGAGGCACGCGATATCTCTTCGATCATCTCGTTCTAATAAGTTTTATTATCGGCAAAACAATAGCCCAGTTAGCAGATGAATGCCATACGATTCATCACCAGAACCGTAACAATCTACGAAAGCGCCCGTCGAATAATAACTAATAATCAACGTCAATATATACAATTAAATTTTTTTACGTATAAGCAAAAAACACAAAATCGTGATTAAATTATTAACAATGAAATAATAATCAAATATACTTTAAAGATAATTTTACGGTGAACTGCGTGCGCATGGGAATTTCATATATTTGTACCCGTTGACATTTTTTTCTAAAATTGAATTAAGTATAACAAACGGGGGAAAAAACTTCTAACTAATTTCACATTCCTCACGTACCTACTTTTAATACCAAATCATAAAAATATTATATTTATCTGAGTATTTTCAGTTTCCGTCGATAAAAATGCCAGACAACTGAATGTATAAAATTTCAAGATGGCGGACCAAGCAGACGAGTCTGAGCGAGACATTTAGTGTGTTGCCTCTGTCAAACTCGAGGCTTTTAATTTTTTTATGCAATATCAAACTGAATACATTCATAATTAATGATTATTTTTCGCTTATAAATTAAATTAAAATAAGATGTTCGTCGATTTTAACCGTCAAATGAGGTAAAAACAAACTGGATTAAAACACCTTTCCCAATCTAAATAGAATGTGGGTTTTTGTATTTTTTCCCATAAATTATGTTATGAGTTATTAAAATAAGTAAAAGACTAAGTCTATAAACTTATTATTGTATGCAAATTATAACTAATAAAGAAATTGTATAATAATAATAAAATCTACATAGAATCTGTATTCTACAGGCTTTTTTATATGCGAATATTTAAATTAACAAGCTCACTTTAAGAAGGATAATTTATAAACCTAATTTTACATGTCTCTTTGTTTCTCTCGAATTTATATTATATTCCTAATAGGGGGTGGAATGAGAGTGTATGAAATTAATAATAAATAATGTGGCCAGGCACTATCGACGGCCCTGGCACAAGCACGCGACCTCATCTGCAGCTCTTTCTTCAGATACTTTCTTCATCAGCATCAGGGGCATAATTCATGCATACTAGTTGCACGTACATCACGATATGTGTAATGGGTTCGATGCCCGCCGATGTCTACATACAATATGTTTCACCTCATTATAGCAAACAATACTGTGCTCGATTCAATCACAACAATTAAAATTGTGCTTGAAACTAATTGATCATGAAGATTTTATAAAATTAGAAGCCTGACATGCTTTAAAATATTAATACTAGCTATATAAAATATAAAAAAACAGGACAATTCTATGGGTTATTAACACAAAAACAAATACAAATAGCTTTCATTACTTTTCAAATAATTTATTTATAAATAAACTACTGATATAGATACAATCAGTTAAGATTAAAACTACACATTTTTTTATTAAACACCCATCGAATATTCAAGATTAGGTTCCAATATTTTTAAGTACAATAATTTGTAGAGAGTGTGAAAAATTTAAAGATGCCGTGATTGGACACACCCTAAAACTATAATAACATATCTTGGGTTAGTTTGCAATAAAACTGTATATTTTTTTTAATTTTGATCGAATTATTCGTATAAAACGAAAAATAATATTATTTATTACGTTTCAAAGTTTGAATTTCGAGTGTTCGATTCGAAAACAAAAAAACTGTTCTCTGGATTTAAAGTGAATTTTTTCTAATTATAACAGGAATCGGTGAGTTGAAAAAATTGTTAATTTTATATGATAATTTACTGCGTTCGTTCTGTGCCGCTTGAAAACTGGAGCAATTACAGACGCTTTCAGAGCTTAAAATTGATTTAGATCGATAGGAATGTGTTTAGGCACTCACCTGTTGGTTTCCTGAAAATCCTTGAGGTATTCACAATACAGCAATGTTGGAAATAAAGTCACAGAAAGTCACAAAGCACACTTTATGGTGGAGCTTATGGGAGACGCGTGTGTACTGATCGCGCGCCTAGTAGAAAGTGAAGCCTCCGCCACTCAGACATCGCCTCTTAAGCCTCCATTCAATACATTATAACACACATTTAACACCACACATGTGTCCTTAAAAAATACCTGTATTAATCATCGGTACACCGGCTGTAGGTGAGCCGAAGCCTGGTGCAGCCAAACGTATACAGGACTAAATAAGACTATATTTGAGTAATGTTAGCCTATTTCACTTTGCTTTGCTGAACTGAGATATTTGGCAAAATTTTGTAGAAATAAAATATATTTATTATGGCACATACCTTAACATATACTGTTGGAATTCATATAATTAGATATCTTAAAAAAATAAATGGAATTGGTTCAATGTATTTATTTATTTATTTATTTACACATATGCATAAATTACAACCATCGTAACCTTACAGATAATCTAATGTGTTATGGTGGTTTACAAAATAAAAAAGAAGATTAAGAGTAAAAAAAACTATACACTATAGTGATATTATCTTTCTGGGCATAATTTAATTTCGACATTTGGACCATAGGAAAAAATTGTCAATATTAAAACAATTAATCTTTTAAATTTGATCCCAATCTAGTGGAATTGGCTAGATTTGAAAAATAATTTATACGCAATGTATTGATTTTGAAAATAATTGAGTAAATTATAGTAAATGCCGGATTTTGAAATAATAATAATAAAAATATGTATAAAATCATAAACTTGATACTAAAAATAAAAATAATATAGTAGAGCATGTTTGATACTAAAATATTTTGGAATAGGATACTTTTGATTTTAACGTTGATGATTTCACTAAAACTTGATGAATTATAATAATTTTGATTATCATATTGTATTCCTTGTATCGAGAACTTTAAGTCTGTATACTTATCTAATTATTTTTTTAAAGTGGATTGATTTCAAGCTCCACATTTTTCCATTACTTATAAAAATGAGTAACTATTTTATGAATGAAAAAACATTTTTTTTTATTATATTATTTTTTAACCATGCTTTATAATCAGATAATTTGAGCAATCTCAGTATTCGTCCTAAATTTTGCCTCTAATGGGTGGAATTTAAATATTTAAATAAACTTATTTTTATACATGGTGAAATTAAGTAGAGTATCACATAAATAAGTGAAAAAATATATTAAAAATATTAATAGTGTTTTGGGAATCGAGTTTGGGCCACCATCTTGGAATCAGCTGCTTCTGTGAAGTACTCAGTAGTGACTGTCGCCTGTGTATTGAGTTTATTAAATATCTAATAAATATTTTTAATAAGTCTATCCTACAGGATATATAAGCAAACCATTTCATTAGGAACCTATATTTTTCATATCATTGACTTAACAATAAGAAAGTCATCTCATGAAAAATGATGTTTCTTAATTGAAATGAATGTTTTTATGTCACATTTCTCTTTATTATTTTTTTTTAAATGCGTTGTGTTCAATATTTGATGAAAATTTAGAGAAACCACACGAACAAAAAAACACACATCACCGGCCGAATAATGTATTTTTACAATTTCGTATGTAATAAAATTGAAGTTTTTCTTTCTCTCTTCAATATTTATTTCAGTGGCACAAACGAGCGATTTTACCGCAAAAGTTAATTTGAAATTTGATTCGATTGCAATGAAAGAAAGTTATTTTTACGCATAAATTATTGCTTTTTTTATACAATATATAAATACACTTTTTACAGAGAACTAGAGTACGCAAGCCTAATTAGAGATGATTGACTGATGATTTTTTTTAAATATCTAATTAAATTAACAATATGATAAAAATTCGCTTATAAATAATGAAGTTAAAGCATTTAAAATGTTATTTATTAATAATACTTCTTCTGAAGCTTGTTAATCAATCATTTTTATTTAAAAATACCAATGCGTCATAGAAAAATAATAAATATGTAAAAGTAAAAATGGATTAAAGAGGCGGTGATTATTTAGCGACACGAACACTTTGCGTGAGCATATATTATTTTATTTATTTGTATAATATCGAAGATGATCTCTCGCAAATACGATGTTAAAGTAGAGAAAGGCATCTTTGAATATTACACACACAATAATATGTATAATGTATGATGAAAGATTCGAAAGCAGCCAAAAATTACCGGCTTTCAAGCCCTTGAGCAACAAGAAGATTCCCTTTCTTTTATAAAACCTGATATGGCTTCCGAATTCAGCAAGAACAGCTTCCGCAAATTCTTAAAAAAATATTACAAGCTGTGGTTCCTAACTATATATTTATTTTATCTTCTGATAACTGATAACATTTGTTATCAATATAAATTATTATTGCGATTTTGCCAAGAATATTTTTTAAGATTGAATTGAAGCAAATTTAAACAACTCAGTTACCACAGACATCTTTGATTTGTAATACCATTATATTTTAATTTTTCATGTTGTGACCAATGACGACCGTTGGAAGCATACTCTAAGGTTGGAAGTAATATCGCTTCTGAGCATGTGTATTAATTTAAGAATACAAAATTAATTATGGTTTTATAGGAAAATGTGAGGGCATTTATTAATAAGGATAAATAAAAACATTTTTTTAATATAATTTATTAAAAAAACTTCCAATATAAAAAATTCAAGACCAGGAATTGTTACAATTGACCAAATCATATCACATATTTTTATCAATCCGACGAGTGTCAGTAGAATATATAAATTTAATACTAAAGTTAAGACAGTTTGACTGATTTTTTTTTTCAAATGCATTCAAACTATTGAAATATGCAAACAAAAATATTACAATGTAATTAAAGCTCTTCTTTGGACTTTTTCTTGGAATTAAATTCTTCAATTTTTTTCACCGCACTTATAATATCATCGGCCAATAAATCAGGCACTTCTAAAGCTGCAAAATGTCCACCTCGGGGAAGATCGGTGCTTTGGATAAGATTGTGGTACTTCTCTTTTAATTGACAGTCCGTTGAGTACACAATTTCATGGGGGAACCTGGCGACGGCAGTGGGAACCAATGTGGGTATTCTAAAATATAAAATATTTATAATAAAATGAAGAGGAGTAGACAATTTGTTATGCGTGAGGTGGAGAGGTGACTCACTTAACAAATTTCAAGGCAAACTGCTTTGGATTGTATGATTCAGCATATATTCTAAATGCTGTTGTGGCGGAATTGCTAACCCAATACATCATAACATTGTCAATCAGCTCATCATATGTGTACACTTTAGTTATACCGCCATCTTTTAAGCTTTTCCACTCAGGATTTGTGCCTAAGGAAAATTTCTCTAACAAATATGCAGCCAAACCGGCAGGAGAATCACCCACGGCCATTCCTATAAAATTAAGCAATTTTAAAGTAGCATTCTATGTAAAATACATTATTAATCTCAAAATATCCCTTACCAACAGTGTCGGGTTTCGTTGCTTGAATATGAAAATATCCTGTTTCCGCAACTAATGTATGCAATCTATTCTTCAAAGGATAAATTTTGTTTTGGAACTTCTCGTCTACAAAAAGAGAGGGCCACAGACTTCCCAATAACATAAGAATTGTTCCTTTAGGCATCGACACATATGGGAAGTTTGTGTGAAAACCTGAAATTAATATAAATTATCAATTCTTTAAGATTTTAATAACAACGCTGCATTTTGAAATTCATCATCTATTCTTTGAATCAGAATAACAATAATTTACAAATTAAACATTTTATTTATCCGTCAGGTGTCTGAATCACTTTCAAGTCTCTGTCTTCTTATGAAGAACATAAGAACTTATTATTATAAAGATGCAGCCCAATTTGAAAGACACCAATATGCAATGACAACTTGATTAAAGAACTACCAAATACCAAATAATTTATTGCCTATTATATTCACCTAAAATTTCTTTGGGTAATATTGTTGCCATGGCACTAGTGATTATTCCTCCCCAATCACCACCTTGAATGTAATATTTCTCATGGCCGAGCCGCTTCATCAAATTTGACATTACAATTCCGATTTGAGCCGCACCCAAGCCAACTTTTGATGCTCCCTAAAATATATGAGAATAAATAGAATAATTAGTATTTTTAATACAACAATTCTACAAACCTGTGAAAATCCAAACCCAGGAAGACTTGGAATCACTAATTCAAATACAAAATCTTGTCCCGGTTTTACTTGAGTGAGCATTGGAATGATTTTTTGGAATTCCACAATGGATCCAGGCCAACCGTGCAACATGAGCATTGGCAAAACTTTTATATTCTTACCGACATTAGGCTTCACCCTGATAAAATGAATTTTGAGACCCTGGATGTATGTTACATACTGGGGATATCGGTTCAGCTCATTCTGTCTCGCTTCAAAATCATATTTTGTCTTCCAATATTCGACCAACGGCTTAAGTGACGGCTGGTTGAACCCATATTCAAATCCTACACCTTCTAAAGCATTTGTATACCTAGTTCTATTCAGTCTCTCTCTTAGATCTTCTATCATCTGGAAACATGTTTTATTAAATGATCAAAATTCACAGCAAATGAATAATTAACACTCACCTTTGTACTGAAGATGATTTTATATTTATTTATGTCGGTGTTTGTTTCAACGGGTGGTTCGCCAGGTCCCCAATATGCATTTCTATCTAATTCTGGAAGAGGCGGTACTAAACATATAAAATGTAGTGCGAGTCCTAAGCCAGTTATAATTAAAAATCCTAATAATAATATCAACCGGCAACAACCCATCTGCAACATAAATTAATTGATTATTATAATTTATTTGCAATATTATCAATAATGTGTTTATTGAACAACATTTTATCAAAGTTCATTGTATTATGTGAAGATATTTGCATTAATTAACCTAGTAAATGTTGAAGCATCAATAAAGTACAAAGGTCAAAAATTACTTTATATTACAAAATAATATTATATACATTATAATATTCTGTAAAACCTTCATATTTTCAGAATATGCTTAAAAATTGGTAAATACTTTTTTTAATACCTTGTTTCAACAAACACAACCTTCCAAAGACACTCTCAAGAGCTGACTAAACTGTAAACGAGCTCTTGACGATTATAATGTCTGGTACAATCACAGACAATATTATCGTGTTAGACAAAACATACATGGATTATTCTGTATTATTGGTCGATACCTTTCAAACTTAATATATAATTATTTTTTATCATAATTTGGGCTGATACTAAATAACACGTGTATACAATCGCGTGTCTTGAAATTCAACGGTTTGTTTTTTTATCTCGTGAACTTTGGATAATCTTGAAGGAAAATTGCAACTCTACAATTAATGATGATTTTTGTTGTTTGAAACATTATTTCATTATCAGGATTAAAAAACAAGCGATAGATAAGAATTTATATGCAGAAGGTTGCGGTCATAAACTAAAAACTATGATAGATCCCTAAAAACAATGTGTGCAATATTGAAATGCAACAATGTTGTCAAAAAAACCGCAACAAATATGTCCAATCTGTGTGCTGGAGAGAAAAAATATAGAAAAATCCCTGCTTGTGGATTGGGAATCGAATGCACAAGTCACCACACCAATGTGGATTATTTAAAAGGACAAGGACTATTCGAAATCAACACTTGCAATTGTTAGTTTGCTGTGAACTATTTCGCAAAACTAAAACCACAATGGCATCCATTCAAAATTTGTTGCTCTTCATGGAGCGTCCGACGGAACCCATCTTCATGCCCAAAGGTCCCTCTGGCATTGTCTTTGATATTCCCGACAACTTCTTCGTGGACAAGTACCTCAACTACGGACAAGAACTAGAGAACAGATTCATCACGAATGCTGAGAGCAAAGTGTCCCTTAAAAATATCAGCGTTCCTGATCTTGAAGTGCCGCTACGTCTTGGTCGTCGGCAAAATTTTTCGCTGTTTCTTCCAAGTCACCGAGCAATGGCCGGACGTCTCATCGACATTTTCATGGAGGCGAAGACCCTGGAAGATCTCCAGTCTTTGGCCGCATACACACGAGACAGAGTCAATCCTTTCATGTTCAATTACGCCATGTCTGTAACTCTGCTGCATCGACAAGACACCCAAGGAACGATGCTACCCAACATAATGACACTCTTCCCTGAGAAGTTTTTAGACGGTGGTATATTCTCCAGGGCTAGGGAACAAGCGACAGTTTTATCAGACGGCTCCAGGACTCCCATCGTGATACCCAGAGATAACACAGCCACTGATGTAGATCCAGAACACAGGGTCGCTTACTTCAGAGAAGATTTGGGCATCAACCTCCACCATTGGCATTGGCATTTGGTTTATCCCTTTACAGCTAACAACCGTACTCTGGTTGATAAAAATCGCAGGGGTGAACTCTTCTATTATATGCATCAACAAGTAATTGCAAGATACGATGCTGAAAGGCTGAGTAATAATTTGGGACGAATCAGCAGATTCAATAATTTGAGACAACCGATTCCAGAAGGTTATTTCCCTAAGTTGGACTCCATGATAGCCGGTCGATCTTGGCCACCCCGTTTTATCAACACTACTCTTAGTGATGTTAACAGACAAGCTGACCAACTCACCGTTCGTATTGCCGATGTCGAAAACTGGAGACAGAGATTCACTCAAGCCATACAACAAGGCTTTGTTACGAATGCAGAGGGTCAGCAAATTGCATTAAATGAACAAAATGGAATTGATGTTTTGGGCAATATTATGGAATCGTCTATTTTGAATCCCAATCCAAACTTCTATGGAGATGTACATAACATGGGTCATTTACTAATTGCATACGCTCATGATCCAGACGGTCGCTTTTTAGAAGGTGCAAGCGTCATGGGAGACTCGGCCACAGCAATGAGAGATCCTATTTTTTACCGTTGGCATGCTCACATTGACGACCTGTTCCAAACTCACAAAGCCACATTGCCCAGCTACACCTTGGCTAGGTTGAACTATCCAAATGTTGTGATTAACAGTCTTCAAGTGGAGGTCCAAGGAGGCCAGCCGAACCGCTTGCAGACATTCTGGGAACAGAGCGATGTTGATTTCTCCCGTGGCTTAGACTTTGCACCGAGAGGACCGGTCTTTGTCAGATTCACTCATTTACAACATCAAGACTTCACTTACAGAATCCAAGTGAGCAATAATTCGCCAAACCAATCGCTGGGCACCGTTCGCATTTTCATGGCTCCCCAACTAAACGAGCGTGGATCTCGCTTGAATTTCAATGAGCAACGTCTTATGATGATAGAGCTCGATAAGTTCAGGGTGAATCTAAGACAGGGGCAAAATCTGATCGTCCGTAGATCCATAGAGTCTTCGGTTACGATTCCATACGAGCGCACGTTCAGGAATCTTGATGCCAACAGACCTGGAGTCGACACTCCTCAACTGAATCAGTTCAACTTCTGCGGATGTGGCTGGCCTCAGCATATGCTTATTCCTAAAGGCACTACCCAAGGAATGCCGATGGACTTGTTCGTGATGATATCCAACTATAGTGATGACCGCATAGATCAAGACTTGCAAGGCGCCTGCAATGATGCCGATAGTTACTGCGGTGTCCAGAACAGGCTGTACCCTGATAGACGATCCATGGGGTATCCCTTCGACCGAGTGGCCCGTAACGGAGTAGTCACGCTGAATGACTTCCTGACTCCTAACATGAGGGTACAGCCAGTGACCATCACATTCACGGAACGCACGGTTGTCAGGGGCACTAACAACACCAACAACAGAGTTAATTAAAAATATATTTCAGCATGTATAGTATATAGGTCTCTACTTTTGGCAGTGTATTAATAAACTCTATACATATACGCTGTGCTAACTAATCAGATACCTAATACATTGAAAAAACACTATCGATATTTACTTAACAATACACTTTAAATAGTACAGTTCTAAGTGAATTGTACCAAATGTAGTTTACCAATAAAATATCACTATAAAATCAGATAAAGGCATTTTTATTCTTTGAAATGTGCTATTGCGAAAATCGGTTATTTGGATTCTCAGGCATACGTCACTGTAAATCTAAAGGGTCATGGTATCTTTTGATACTCAAAAATATTTATATCAATCCTTTCGAGATGATTCATATTCATATATTAAATAAAAATGGTAACATCTGCATTTTTTTTATTATTAAGCAGATTATGATTGTGTCATTATGTACAAAAGTATTGGGTTCCCAGGCATACGTCACCGTAAATAAGAGAGTAGTTACTTAGCTACACTTATGATCGGTTTTTTGTTAGTTAATGCCTCGTCTGGGCCGCGGGCGAGGCACGAATTAACAAAAAACCGATGAAAAGTACAACAAAGCAACTCTATTACCGTCTTTACGGTGTACGTTTACGGAGACGCACGCCTAGGAATCCCAAGCTTTTAATAAACCTAGGCATTGGAGAGTGCAAACCGAGTATTCAAATGATGACACGTACAACCATTTTTTTTATATTTATTTAATACACTAAAAATTTTTTTGAACTTCTCAGATAGATAATGCATATTTAAATTATATACAAGTGTGTTAAAAAAATGATTTGTGAAATTTTATCATCATACTATTGACTCGGTCTACCAACAACAAAAGATGTTTTTACATTTGGGTGAATACAGATAAAAATATTAATTAAATAATTGCACATTTTGGGTGGCATGTCAGCTATATTTTGGATTAATACGGAATGAGAATAGCTTATTATTATTAGCGAATATAAATAAAGACCGAAACTGTGAAAAAATAATAAATAAATCCTTATCATCCTTTTACTAGTCAATTTTTATTTATATTTTTGGCGTGATAAAAAAAGTCCACCAATTTCATATATTTTTTTTTACATTTAATATTTTGTATTACTCGATATTTTAAATATCTTAAGAATATACTAAAACTAAGTTTATAAGTTCATCTTTTAAACAAGACATTTTTTTTGCTTTTTTTAATATAAGATAAACATAATAATGTGACAACAGGGAGACGAAATGTAATCCTTTCTTTTGTTGACTTATTTATAATGGCTTCCATTTAATTTCATATAAACAACACACGTTTATTTGTATTTATCATTATCACAATGACAAGAAGTATATTTCTTCAAATAAACATTCGATATTATGTTGGTGTAATATTTATCAAACCATCTAGATAAAATTATAAAAATAATCAACTTCGATTTAAAATCCTCTAATGTGACATTTTACAACTGACGTATTGACGGTGATAAATATTTATTTTTTAATGTATTTGAGAAATTCAGAATAAACCATGCTGCAGTTTTTCTCTACCAGTCGCATTGATTGGTTGAAAAATCTTTTTGTGTACATTAAATTAACCAATTAAACGCATCGATATTTTCAATTGTGAACTTTAATGTCTTCAATAAAATGATTTATAAAACAATTAATATATTTCGGATACAATTTTTTACTGTCCGTTTCTAGGGTTTCGTAAAGTCGTTCTATTGCTAAATACAATAGAGACTCTTTGAACAAACATATTCGGTGTTAAGAAATCATTCAAAGTAACGACATTCCTCGGAGCTCTTCTATCAAAGGGATATCCCATAGATCTTCTGTCTGGATAAAGCCTATCACGAATCCCACAATAACTATCAGCATCATTACAAACCCCGACAACATCCTGGTCTATTCGATCTTCGTTATAATCAGACACCATGACAAAGAGATCTGCTTGGTATCCTCCTGGAGTGCCTTGTGGTATTAACATGTGCTGTGGCCATCCACATCCACAGAAATTAAAGTTGGCCAAATCCCTCGTGTTATCTCCTGGTCTATTGGCATCCAAATTACGGAAAGTCCTCTCATACGGAATAGTCACGGAAGACTCTGCTGATGTTCTTAAGATGAGATTACTTCCAGGTGATAGATTCACGCGAAACTTGTCCAGTTCAATCATCAAACTCCTTTGCTCTTCAAAAGACATCAGCCGGCCGTCGGAAGTCAAAATGGGCGCCATGAATATCCTCACAGTCCCCAACAACTGTTGCCTCCTCGAGTTCATCACTCTGATCCTGTATGTAAATGGCACGTGTTGAAGATGAGTGAACCTTACATAAACAGGATCACTAGGAGAGAAGTCCAAACCCCTCGACAAGTTGACATCGCTCTGCTCCCAAAATGTTCTGAATTGATTACCCGCTCCTCCATCAGACGTGACCTCCACACTTTGTACGGATACATTTTCAAAAATCAGCCTTAGCTTAGCTTGTCCTTGTATATTTTGAAAATTTCATCGATGAATGCATGCCAGCGGTAAAATACTGGATCTCTCATTGCCGTGGCGTTGTCACTCATCACACTGATGCCTTCTAAAAATCTACCATCTGGATCGTGAGCATAACCAATCATCACATGGCCCATGGTGTGGATATTGCCATAATATTCTTGATTAACAGACAGCATACTTGCTTCTATCAAATTTCCTAGTATATCGATTCCTGTATTTTCAGTAAGCGGTATTTGTCGACCAGATCTGTCCATTACGTAACCTTGATCAATGGCAGCCATAATACGAGAAGTCCACAACTCAACGCTGGCAATATCTACACGGATATCATCCGCTGGTCTGTTTACATCAAAAACTCTAGTATTAACAAATCTGGGAGGCCATCCTCTACTGGCTATCAACGAGTCTAGTTTCGGGAAGTATCCTTCGGAGATTGGCTCTCGGAAATTGTTATATCTTCTTACAGCAGGTAAATCATGACAGAAGCGCTCGATATTGTACCTGGCGATAATCTGCTGATGCATGTAGTAGAACAATTCACCTCTTCTATCCTTGGCCACTATGGATCTATCGATCGCGGTCGTTGGGTATACTAAATGCCAATGCCAATGATGGAGATTTATCCCGATATCTTCCCTGAAATAAGCCACGCGATGTTCCGGATCCAGGTTGGTGCCAGTATAATCGAGTGGAATTAAAATAGGCTCTCTGGATCCGTTAGGTTCAACGTTGACAGCCTGCCTTGCTCTCACGAAGACTCCACTGTCCATAAACTTCTCTGGAAACGTCTCGGCAAAGTTGGGCAGTTGCAAGCCTTTAGTGTCCTGTCTGTGCATGAGAGCAACGGATAAACTGTAATTAAACAGGAATGGGTTTACTCTGTCACGGATGTATGCGGCCAGAGACTGTAAGTTTTCAGTGCTTTCAGCTCTCATGAATATGTCGATGAGGCTGGCGGCCATGTTGTTGTGACTCGGCAGGAACACGGAGAAGTTCTCTTGGCGTCCCAGTCTCATGGCGACGTCTATGTTTGGAGGCTGGATCTCCTTGATCTGAATTTTGTTTTCGGATTCTCCGAACCTGTTGTTGAGCTGTTCTCCTATGGGTTTGTACTTGTCGATCAGGAATGAGCCGGGAATATCGAAAGTCGTTCCATTACTTCCTTTGGCCATGAACACAGGTTCAGTGGGCCTGTCCATAAACAGCAATAGATTCTGTGCGTCCATTTTGAAGAACTGTGACTATTCAGTTGAATTCATCGATTATTTATACAGTTTTTGGGAATGTAGTGCCAGCTGCAAATACCACAAAAATAAAATTTACGCTATCTCGCTAGATATGCACATTATATATAGGTTTTAAATGATAACCAGACCCAATCCAAGTGATTCCCGTCATTCATTCGATCGAATATTGCTTTACTTTCTGATTGCTGACAAAACATTATTTATCAACAATACTATGAGTGTAAATTATTCGATCGAATATCTTTAAATTGATATGAATTTTTTCTTAATTTGAAATAAAAAGGTGTGAGTTTAAAGTTAAAAAATGAATTGTTATTATCCAATGATCTCTTTTATCTATCTCCTATTTTTACTAATTTCTTTTTTGTTACATATTCCAACTGACGAATACTGTATTATAATTAGACCTAGTCCATGTGGGTGTAATGAAGTGCTTTGACGTATTCAAGCTCTGCAACGATTTTCTTTATAATATTGCTTTATTATTTTATTTCAACTCTCTGATATTTAAACAAAACATTATACATAAATTATTATATTCATGGGACAAACTATAACGTTGAATGTAAATTACAAAAATAGTTATTTTATTTAATTAATATTATTATGTGATAAGATTGTTCCGTTCAAATCCGAAAATTTAATTATAATTGTACATTTTTCCCAATAGTAAAGCAATATGATAAAAAATATAAGAGGCTCAGTGCTCTACAATTTTGAGCAATTGAAAATCTGTTTTTTCACCCTCTGAACAGGGTGGACTTAAATTAACTGAGAATATTTTATGATGTGGTAGGGTATTTCAATTATAAGTAAAAAATAAAAAAACTTAAAAAATATATATTTTCAATTAAAATATTAATTACGTACTTAACAGTCACAATACACACAGAAACAGCGGATTCCAAGATAATGGCCCAAACTCGGTTCCAAAAGCATTAATAATATTTTCAATATTTTTTTAAATTTTTAATTGATAAATTTTTATTTAAAAAGCTACTAATATTTTATTTCTCTTATATTTGAGATGCCCTACCACCCCCCAAAAATATTCTCAGTTATTTCAAGTCCATCTGTATAACTGTATCAAACGTATAATACGAATTCTAAGCAGCAATAAAAAAGCTTTCTGAAGACAACATACGAATATTTTATAAATACGTTTGTAATCTTGTAAATATTGTGCTTTATCGATTTTAAAAACCAATAACTGCGATAAAAACACAATCATAAATCATTCAACTGTCGGATGTGGTCGATGATGGACTCGCAAAATATGACCAAGCCAATAATAGTTTTAATCTTATTCTTGTTATCGTCCGCCAGTCGGGTAATAATTTATCTATTTGAAATTTAATATTAAACTATATTGAATTAGATTTCAGGCGTATTCGTACAAAGCATCTGTAGTCGAATATGCGATTTCAGTATTGGCAGGTCCACTCGAGAATACCATAGAAAAAAATGTCCACAATTTCATGGCGATCATAGAAAACTGCTCTCAACAAGTAAATATAATAAACAAATTGTCCATACTGAGAACAATATTTAAATATATATTTTTTTCAGAATTCTGATATAGTATTGTTTCCGGAATCTACATTGAATTATGCATTCAGTAATGATAGGAACGAAATACTCAAATATGCATATGTGATACCCGATCCTTGGGATAAAATAATTCCGTGCAATGAATCTGCATATTCAAAGGTTGTTAGTTAAATTTGCCTGAATGTATTCCCGTTTTTATTAATACAAATTGTGATTAAGGATTTGCAACGAATATCATGCCAAGCGAAGTCTTCAAAAATATATGTCGTCATCAATATTACTGAAAAAAAATCCTACACAAGCTCAAATCACACCGTTGAATACAAAATATACAATTCAAATGTGGTGTTCGATAGAAACGGAGCAGTTATATCTCGGTAAGAACTTTTGTTATATTTAATCTTTAATATATGCTTATTTTTAATAATAGTTATAGAAAAACTCGCTTGTTTGGAGAAGCTGCCATCGACACAACTTCCACGCCAGAAGTAGAAACCTTCCCTACTGATTTCAATGTTACGTTCGGTCATCTTATATGCTTCGATTTGATGTTTTCAAAACCAGCACATCAATTGCTCATCGATAAAGGTGTTAAAGATTTTCTTGTGCCAATGATGTGGTACTCGGAACTGCCTTTTCTCACTGGTATAAATCATTAAAATATCTGTACCCTTGTATAGTGCAACAGTCAGTAAAATAAAAACCATTGCGCGATCAAGAAGCAGTTTGTCAATAAAGATCAAGTCTAGTATATTTAATTTATATGAAGATTTGAGCCTTAATGTACAGAAATGTATGTGATCGATATATCAAACCTTGTGTCTACTTTTAGCGGTACAGTATCAGGAAAGCTGGGCATTCAGTCACAATGTTAATTTATTGGTGGCCGGTGCGAATAGCCCAAGCTCTGGATGCGGAGGAAGTGGTATATTTGCAGGGAATCGAGGAGCTAGGTCATCTTTTATATCGGGAAAATTAAACACTACAGTCATCACGGCAACACTGGGACAAGGTGATAGAATATCGATTAAATTCAAGCAATCATAACAAGTTTTAATTATTATTTTAGACAATCCCGAAGAAGAAAATATCACCATAAGTAAAGACGGTATAAAAATGAGATTCCTCCGTGATCATTTGGATAAATACTCATCAATACCAATTGATACTTCAACAAATATCAAGCAAGAGACTAGAGTTTGTTATGATAAGTTTTGCTGCGATATCTCTACCAAAATTAAAAGTTTGTATCGATATAACATGTGTTCTTGCAGAAATGTATAATATTCATTATATTCAGGTCAGAATAATGTGGGAAATTCTCAGTGGTCATATTTTGCTGTGGCTTTCGACGGAGTCCGCACATTTTCAGGAATGGCAAATGGAGGAATACAAACTTGTGGACTAATAGCGTGTTCAGAGAACAACATGACTTATTGTGGAAAAATGTAATTTATTTATCAAATAATATACTTATAAATACACCCATTTTACAATTTAATTTTTAGGCCGACCGATATTTCAACATTGAATCATGCAAAATTCGAAGAAATATCAATTAAGGGAATATTTTTAAAAGAAAACACAACTACATTCCCCGTTTCACTGAATGATGATATTTTACCTCTGTCCCCTAAATTTTATAGTTACAAAAGAGACTGTTCAAATAATAACTCCTGCTTTATAGAAATGGATCTAATACAAGAAGTTGATGATATTTTGAGTTTTGCAATTTTCGGAAGAGTTTACTCTCGAGACGACTAATTTGCAAGCAATGTTAAAAATAAACAAGCACATTGAATATTTATTTATTTATTATTTAAATTGACACTCAGTGCAAACTTTACCAGTATCTTATCCTATCATAAAACCTATCAGAGAAAAGTCCCACCAACAGAATTACAATAATTAAGCCTAAGTCACAACTGTAATCTAAAGAACAAAAACTCATATACAATTAAAAAAAATCTCTCACTCTTTCCACAAAACACATCACGATTCAACCTTTACGTTTCTATTACTTTATTATAAGGTAGAAAAGAAAGCACCTTTGTGAGAATTCATATTTGATACTATGAGAAAATGTGATGAATAATTAGGGTATGGATAATCTACTTTTAAATAATGTATGTACTATGTAAATCTTGTATATGGAAAATGCCACAAGAGCATTCTCAATGTTTTGTAAAATGAGACTCTAAATTTTCAATACAATAATATCTTATAAGCTGACATACTTTCGTTAAGGTACAGGTACTGAATAGAAAAAAAAACTATTAACATTTCTCAGTGAAGAAATTAGAAAATTATACCAATGAAAATTGCTATTATCAACATAAATAAACATGAGACTAGAAATGAAATTGCTAGATAAATAAAAAAAATTGGATTTTGATGAAAAAATGGGCGATCGCCTTTCTAAAATATGTGTCCAAATTGTAATAGCAATTTTCACCGCGTGAAAATATTAAAGATTTTTTTTTAAAGTACTTAAAATCTATATTTTTTTTTTCAATCAGATTGTGCAGTGGTTGTACGAACCCAAATCTTGATTGACAATCCATACAAAAGCAAAAACGATAAAGAGGATAGCGGAAAACCAGTATTTTCACATAATTTACACTACTATAAATGACATCACATACAATTCGAGATATATTTGTAAAGTGTGAACCATTGAATTTATAAAAATCCATCACTTCAAAGTGACTTCGTTGTTCGAATTGAGGGAATACAAATTCATTGTGAAACTAGTTTCAATCAGATCAGTTATTGTTCCAAGGCGGACGATTAGAATGTGGCGGGGCCAAAGAACCCTGCGGTAGAAGATCCAACAAATATTGTCTTTGAATTTCAGCTACCCGCTGAATGTCGGTGAGGGAGTTTTTCGATGATGCAGATGCTAAAATATTATAAGAATTATAAAAACAATGGGATTATTATATTCAATAATTCATTATGAAAACTTACACATGCCAGCCGCCTGTGCCATTGCCAACTGATATGGATACAACAAGGGAGAGAATTGCATCAAGGCCGCTGGACTTACTCCACTAGCTGATAGGCCTTTTGAAATGTACAATTTTAATAAAATCACAATAAATTTAAATTAATCACCTAAATGTTTTATTACCTCTAAATATTTGATGTTGTAAAGCTTGCATCGCAGCAGCACTATGGTGATCAAATCCACTCGCAGCTAATTGAGCCATCAACTGCTGCTGCTGCTGTTGTTGACTTGTTGCACTCGAGTCTCGTGACTTACTAGAACTGGAACCTGTAATAATTAAATGGACATTAATAATAATTAAAATAATAATAAAGTAATTAATTAAATTCACTTACTCATTTTGCCTCTCTCGCGACTGAGATTTGCTACCTGGGACGAGTCACCTCTGGAAGACGAGTCTCTGTCCGAAGACGACGATATATGAACTCCACTATTGGAATGACTGCGTCCGTTTGTGTTTCTGAAGAAGAGAAAATCCAAATCAGTAAAAGAAATTAAATTATAACATATTCAACCAAAAAGGGAAGCCATTATAAACTAGTTTACTGTTTAAAATTTGGCAAAGCTTTGAAATCATAATAACCTGGAGCTGTGCAGAGAATCCTTAAGATCACGGTAGTCTTGGCGTGAACTGTGCCTAGAATTTCAAAAATTGCCCATTTTGTGAAAATATTTTGCTGTTTTGTAGAAACTCAACGAGCGATCAATTTAAAAATACTTAATAACAGCACCACAAAATGAACCGGATTTAAGGCACATTGTATTCAAAGAACAACTTACCGCATACTAGACTGATGGTGACTTTGTTGAAGTGGTTTCGTAGATGGTGGTCTTGATGAATGGCGGGAAACAACCAGAGACTCGGGGTTTGAAGTAGGTGTCAAGCTGATGGATGAGTTTCTCGACGAAGCCTGTAAGAGAAAAAACATAGTAAAACGGCCTCTACTAAAAAGTTCAAGAACGGATAATTTTTTAACAAGAAAATTAAATACTTCTAAATAATTTACCTGATGGAAAGCATTTACTGGATTAACTGGTTCCAATGGCTGCATGAGCAATGGAAAGTTATTTTTAATAATTATTTATATGATAATAAATAATTAAGTGCAAATGTGAATATTCATTAAATATTATATAAATATAATTTACCGGTGTTGCTTGTTTAATGGTCACTTGAGGAGTCGAATCTGCAGACGGTGTTGGTGAGGGTGAAGAAACCTATTTTAATATTTACATTATATTAGTGTTGATGCTTACATTTTTTATATAAAATTATAATACACATAAATTAATTTAAATACCTGGGCAAGACGTTGTTCAATCTCTTGTTCTTGTTGCAACGCTTTAACAAAGGCTGTTTTCAAACGATTAGTATGTTCTGCCTTCAAAGCTTTCTTCACATTTGATGTAACACATTGTTCACACACTACACGACCTTCTTTACCTAATAATAAATACAAATGTATCAAATAACTGTAATTTAAAAAAGTATACTATTTTTATTAACAACATACCAGTGATATTATGGAAAGTGGCATTTGATGATTGACCTTTACGTGTAGGTGGTTTCTCCCATTTCCACACAGGAGTGAAATCAGTTTCACATTGGGAACAATTGAACGGAGTTCCTAATCCAGGACCCCTGCAAAAAAGGAATACATGTAAAATCAACTCAAATATAAAAATACATTAAAAGAAATAATTTCATACTTTTCTTTAATGGTTAAGAAATCAACCACATGTTCCAAACCGACCAAGTATACAAAATCAGTGTTGCTTGGATTCGGAATAAAGTTCATCTCTGGCGGTGGGGGTTTGGGAGGAGGAATCTAAAACATATAAAATTTGATAAATTACTTCTTAAAAGACATAAATTTCAAATGGTACATAAACAAACCTGAAGAAGAGTTTTCTCCAATTGCTTCCGGAGAGCCAATTTCGCAGCAGCTTGCCTCTGAGCAGGAGTCTGACCGTCTTCATCTCTTCTGCTTGAATTCTAAAATGCATAAAAACTATTATTATATACATATAACAATTTTTTTTAAATATTTAATCAGAGAAAACTGGGGTTTTATCGATTGTATCCGATGAATAAATACTAGAAAACAAAACAAACCTGATCATGGCTGTGAGCGGGAGAAATGCTCACAGCCGCAGCTGTACTGTTTCCTTCCTGAGAAGGCTGCATGAAATGTATTTCAGGAAATTTTGATTTACATATTCTTCAATATGTATTTCTTTCATAAAATGAAGTAGATTATAATTACCTTGTTTCCGTGGCTGGGTGGCACAGTTGTAGGTGTTATTGTAACAGATGGAGTGATGGATACTGTTGGAGATGGAAGATCACCATTGCGCCCACTGCTTCCAGATCCCTGTACAATTATCATTATTAAATATATATTTAAATATTTACATTTTACAGATTTCATATAAAATCATACCTGTAATTTATGAGAATAACCACCGGGTGTAAGAGTGGCTCCTCCTGGCAAGCTGGCAGACCTTGAATTACCTACAGAAGGCAATCCTCCCAAAACTCTTTGTAAACCAGTTCTATCACTGACAGAATTCGAACTCTAAAAAAAATTAAATAAACAATGCTTGTCATAGTAAATTTACAAAAACCATATTTTTATTTTATTTTATTCTGTATACCTTGCTAATATGAGCACTCGTCGATGACTGACGGTGGCAATGAGCTGGAGGAGGAACAGGAGTACCTTGGGTTGGAGTAACCGTTACACTAGGTGGCAAAACCTTACCGCCAAGATTCAGGGGATCCTATAGAATGATTTTTTATAGTTATTAGGTTATAAGGTAAAATATTTTATAGGTAACATACTTTATTTGTTGCCCCTGGTTGGTGTGTTGGTGGCGGTTGCGACCCTTGTTGCTGAGACTGTCTCAATTTCTTAAGGAGGACAAGTTTGGTTTCTTCTGCTCTCAATTCTTCTCTTAGCTTACGAAGCTGCCTTTCACGTTCCCATATTTCCGCAGACGACAATTCCTTTAAATAGACAATTAAAATGAATTTGAATTTATTAAAAAAATATATCAATTATATTGTATCTATCTACCTTTAAGGGAATCACCATTGGATCATTTTCTGCTTCATTATCAGAAGAAAAATCGTCAGTCTCCATTTTCTCGAGTGGTTCACTTTGAGTGATAGATATGTCATTCTTTTTACCCGATATATCTCGGTTATAAGAAAGATCACCTGAAAAACAATGGAAAAGTTATAAATATAAATTCAAGACCGAAATAGTGATTAAATAAATCATCAACTTTTTCATTAACAGATTAATATTGCGACTATTTTAAAATTATAACATAAATTACAAAAACTATGCTAGGATTTTTTTAAAAGAAGCTTAAGAGTAATGTAGAGAAATTTTAAAATAATCATAATATAAGAGCATGTTATATTGAAATGAGTTTAAACGAGAGAGAAGTGAGATGACAAGATCCAAATGTTGCATTGGTGTGATGAAGTATAAAGTTAATTTCAATGTCGAGGCAAACAATACCTGTCCATATGAGATTAATTTTATTTGACTCAGGGATCGGATCATAACTTCTCTTCGGCAAACCTTCAAATAATAACACATTATTCAGTTTATCTTTAAATACAAAATAAAAGATCATTACAAACATATAAAAAATAATTAATATTAGAAAATTATTAATAGGTACAGATTTCCAAAAAATAATTATATATTACAGTACAATGGAATTAATGACAAAAATTATCATAGGTTTTAGTCATAAATATTCACACAATTTTTACTCTTTACCTGATAATATACCTGGTTTGGGCAGTGGGGGTTTAGCAGGCAATAAAACTATATCGGGTGATTCAGCATAACTCCTTTGATCAGTCCTGGGTCGTAAAACCCTTCTCCCACCCTAAAAAAGTATTTGCGTTAATACCAAGTTAAATACAATTAAAAATTCTTCAATTTACCTGCAATGGAGGATTAGCTGGAGTAATAGTAAGACCACTTGCAGTTAAAGCTCTGAGTTCACTCAACTCGGGAGGAAGAGACCTACTAATAAAGTAAATTGGACATTTTCAATCATTGTTTTAAAAAATGTCTGAAGAATGATAAATATAAATAAATGTTTTACCTCACGCTAAGGTCTACTACAGATTCGTCAGTATCCATAATGGTGCTGAAACTATAAGTTTATTATTATTAGTAAAAATGGCCATATTCACATAATAATTTGGAAAACTTGATAAACCATATTATTAACTTAAAATCATTTTACACAATACATATTTAAATACAATGCCTACGCACTGCACTTTGACACAAGATCCAAAGGATTTTATATTAAACATCATAAATACAATTTTTATCAATTATGAATAATAAAATACAATAAATCTTAAGAAATAATCACAATCGGCAAAGTGTAACAGTAGGACAAAATACACTGGTGCATAATAATAAATTATTTATGTCCACGCCTATTAAAATTCATCAATTGTGTTCTTATCTATATAAATAATGATAAGAATAGGCCTTTCATCAATTTCAATGAGTTATCTCAAATAACACAATTTATCCCACAAATATCATTTAAGTTCAAATTGTTTAAATGTTTTTCATGATTATTTAGGATATTTAAAAAAAAAATAATTGATAAAAAAATTACCATATATTTTTTCAAACAACTTTATGTTTTTTTGATTGCCTAACATAGATTAAATGGACACACCAAAGAGAAAAAAATTAAATATGCTGAATTGGTAAAAATAAGTAGAGTAATGAAGACAACACGGCGGTTTCTTTAGTAATGAAATATACCTTTTTAAACAGATTATTCAAATAACGGAAGAACGACACAATTGAATCTGGGAATAACCAACAGTTGGACTAGCTCGTTAGCTACTAGTCACTAGTCAGTAGTAACTAGTCACAAGCCACTAGCCGCTAGCCAGCCTAGCCTATCTGGCCCGCCCGATTCACAGCAAATAGAAGAGTACTACTCCTCGGAGGTGATGCTGGCCGTCACTAGCTACTAGTCACATGTTACTAGCTACTAGTTAGCGAGTACTTCTCCTGGATCGCCACAAATACAGGTAAATATTGAAAAACCTACTCTTTACTCTACTGACACATGACTCCGCTGACGCTATCCACTGGCAACACCAACGTGCATTATTATTTATAAATTAGCTATGTATAAATTTCCATAAATACAATATGTTTCAATTTTCAAAATTTTAAATCAGTAACTAGCATTTTTTTAAATTAATAACCTACATAGATTAGGCCATGTATAAGTAACCGTTACTACTATATTTTTCTCGTGGTAATTTTTGGAGATAATGTATGAAAATCTTAAGACAATTTTTATTATAAGAATTGATAAAAATATCAAAAAACGTAAGATATCCGACACCCCCAATCGGAGGTGTCATCCCAGTGAGTTATAAAAAAACCTTTTGTAAAAAGACCACATATATAACAGTTTATGGAATAATGAATGGTATTTTTTTTATTTCACTAAAAAGAAATAAAATAGCATCTGGTAATCATTCATTTATTTTAATTTTATTTTCATCTCAGAACAAAAGTACTCTGTTACTTTTCAAAAAACCTCTCTTCGATACAATCAAAACTTTGAATGAATATGACAGTATATTTTAACATAATTTGAATTGTTGTGTCCAGCACAAATGCATAATATTGATGAATTGCAAGCAATACATTGAATCATTTCAATAAATCAAATCTTGTTTCGTCTGTAAATACAGATCTAAATTCAATTTAAGTCCTTGAAATTGAATATCATTATCATTGATATTACGGGGAATTATTTCAGCTTCTCGAAGGGTGACTTCAAATCTGCTGAAGTTTCTATTTGAAAAAATATCAATACTGGTTGGCCTTTTGGGATCTACGAGATCTTCAACAACACCTTTCCAATATATACGCTTTTTGTTATGTCTACTGGTAACTTGCATGTGTACGATGACTGGAAAATCATTTTTGTTAGACGATTCACCAATCCTCTGAAAAACATTGATCATATAATAGAAATCATTAAATCATATTTGTAATTAACAAAAATCACTTACAAGCAATATTGCACAAACTGTTTCTGGGGGCTTAAATTTTAATCTTAGTACATAAAGATCATTTAAATGTTCAATAATCGTTTGCTGTTCTTCAAGATACACTCCACTTGCTAATTTACAAAGATTGATATTTGCTGTTACCATACCTTTAAAAGTATGACTGATTGCACTATTATGTCTCTAAAATAAGTAAATTTAAATAAAAGTGTACAGATTATGGGGGCATATTTAGCAAATCTAATGGAAAAACTTGCATTTTTTAAATGTTCATAAAAGTCCTTAATATATCCCAACCAATTACATAGGAAACAAATAATTGATGTGGCATCTTTACTCATTGGTTTGAATGGCTCTTTCCACATTCCATATTTGTTAATAAAACTGGTTAAATCAGAATCGTCCCTCATGTGAGCTTGAGTATTACTAAAACCCTGTATAAGTAGCAAAATCATACTTAGGAGATTTTTATACATTTACAAATTCTAGGCATATTTTTAGAAAAAAAGATTTACCATAATAATATGAGGATTTTTTGAAATTATATTATTCGGAGGACTGAAAGTAACCCCATCAAAGCTTGAGAAGTTATCGACCAAAGCATCAGCAAAATGATTATAATCATCAGTCTCGACATTAGCATAATCATGAAGAGTGTCTGAAATTGATTGAATGTACCACTTTTAATAATTCTAAATAAAGTAATAAAACTCACCATGATTGTGATTCAGATAGCTGGTTGAAATGCCGCATTCAGAAAAAGGCCTTTAAAACAATGAATTTTTAATAGATAATGTTATTAGTGTCAAAATTTAATGATAAAATATCCTCACGTGTTGGAGAAATGATCGGAAACTCGCCTTTGGTCGATCATTGGATGAGAGCTATTCATTAAAATTTCTTCAGCTGGAATTTCATTAGCAAAAATTAGAGACAGATTTCATCATACAAAAATAGTAAGTGCTCACAATTTGTGTAATTGAGTTTTGAATAATCATTTGTGTAATTATTATTCATTTCTTTTAATCCTACAGGCATTTCAATATTTTGCTCCAAAGGATTTTCACAAAAACTGTGTTTATTTAAAATAATTCCAGCATTAAAATCAGAAATGTTGAAAAATTCACTTGGTTGATCACATAAATTAGGTAGAGGTTCTTCGCTCAACATAGAATTCAATATTTTCAGTTGTTCGTCTGGTAGACTTTGTGAATTCGTTGCTTTATCTTGATTAAAATATTGTTTTTTCGTTATACTGGTTACAGTGTCAATAGATGGTAAAAAGTCAGCTCCTGCATATTCATTACTAAAACAATACCATTATATTTTCTTGTTACTTCAAACATTTTTACTAACTACATTAAAAAAATTACCCAGATATACAATTATCAATGTTATTATAAGTGTTTTCATGGTCAAATTGAGTAATATTTTTATCACTTATTTCCTTGATGTTTTCAAAACCATCTGTATTTCTGGAAAACTCTTTGGCACTAGTAGACATTGATTCTGGATAATTCAACATCTGATCACTGTGAATTTTAATTCCAGCAGTAACACCAATAGTTGAAACATCTTTGATAGATGTGTCTTCGATGTTGAAACCATTTTTACGTGGAGCTCCATCTGACTTTCTTTCAGGCCTGATTTCCGAGGAGAAGTTGGTTGTCAATAATGAATCGAGTAAATGTAATTTATTCGCCTGATTAATCACCGGAGCCTAAAAATGTAAATCATTGCAAATTTAGAGTACTAAAATTAGCAAAGAATAAGAACAAACCTCATCAAATGTTAACATATCTGTATCAACTAGAGATTTTTCATTAGAATCTATTAACACTGTTTTTGCACTACAATGCATATTATTTTTATGTTTACTTTCCAACTCTCCCAATGTTTTATCTGATGTTAATATTTCATTTTCAATTACATCTAATGACTCTACATCTATGAATTCCTGCTTGATATTTTGGATGCTACTGGACTCTCCATTGATTTTTTCAGTATTAGCACAAGTTTTGCCAGTACCAACAGGAGTTAATACTGTACTGATCTTCACAACTTTCAAATCAGATTTTTCCTGTTTTAACTGTATACAATTGGAAGAAGAAGATTCCTTTACCAATGTACGGATATTAATATTATTGATAATATTCATTTGTCCTTTTCTAGTACTTAGTTGACTTGCATTTTTTGTAATCAAATTCTAGAGCAGATGGATGGTTTGTTTTTTACTCAAACTTATAGTAAAATTTATAATAAAAATATACATAAAATACCTTTATATTATCACCATTTCCATATTTTTCTTTTTGAGCACTGTCAAATAACATTTTTACAACAGTTTCATTACCAAGCTCTCTTGCTGTAATCAAGTCAACTAAATATTGTTTCTAAAAAAATAAAATAAGGAAAATGTTAATATTCCACCGTAATTAACAACATAAAGTATTATAAGAGAAATGATTTAGTAAAAAAAACCTTTAGATTAGCTGGAATATTAAGTTTTTTTGCTGCAGCTTGCAAAGTCCTATAAGGAGTACACCATAAAGGATCATTTTCATTATCTTGATCGTCATCATTATCGTTTTCTTGATCAATATTGTCGTTGCTGTTAGAATCTACAACAACTTCTTCATTTTCACTCATTTTGCCGTTCGCTTACTTGAACGCTTAAGTTCTACTAATCACTGCTTTCATACCATCGAGCCGGACGTTTAAAATGTAACAATTATTTTTGGCAATCAATTCAACTTTTCATACTTCTTAATTATTTGATTAAAAAGTAAAATAAAATCAAATTTTGCATTTTTTTAATATTTATTATTTCTTATAGTGATAATTAGTAAACTCTTAAAAAAAAAGAAAATAACGATATGTTATGTATGTATCAAAGTACGATATATGGCAGCATTATTAACTGACAGCGGCACGTGTTGACAGTTGTAAGTTTGTTTGATTTTATTTCTATAATTTCAGTGAACAAGAGTTCATTCAGAAGATTTAATTTTCAATTAAAATGAATCGATTTAGGTTTAAAAATTTATTCCGTATTCATTTATTCCGTGTTCTAGATTTAAGATGTCCTTTGCCAGAGAACTACTCTCTGATCAAGGTTTACGACAAGATGGTCGAAGGGCAAAGGAATTACGCAGGATAAGATGTAAACTAGGAGTATTCAGTCAACCTGATGGCAGTGCTTACCTCGAACAGGGAAATACTAAAGTACTTGCAGCTGTTTACGGACCGCATCAAGTATACTTTCTTTATTACACCATTTTCATATTATTTAGATGTATGACTATAGCAGTATAATGTATTTTAGGCAACGGGGAAAAATAAAGGTCAACAAGAGTCAGTTATTGTTAATTGTCAATACAGTATGGCTACATTCTCCACAGGTATAAATAAAAAAGTTATAATCTCTGTTCATGATAAAAATGCATTCTTATTATTTCAGGAGAAAGAAAAAATAGACCAAGAGGAGATAAAAAAAGTCAAGAAATGTCTTTACATTTAAAGCAAGCTTTAACAGCAGCCATTAAGACTGAACTGTATCCGTATTCTCAAATTGATATTTATGTAGAAGTTTTACAGGTACTTAATATATTATGTTTACATTCAAAGCCATATAAACTCCTCAGTAACAATAATAGAAAACTTTATGAGATTACTTTCTGATAGACTTACAAAGAAAATGTGGCGTATGTAAAAATATATAATCTTTTTACTTGATTTGAAAATAATCTGTCACTTTTATCAATTTGTTTTTAGAAAATTGACTTTTTAATGATGACAACAAAATATAAAATTACGAATAAAAAAATGTATAACAAATACTTTCCTTGCGAATAATGAGAGCTTTGACTATTTCAAAATTGTTCAAGGCTTAAATTTATTATTTTGAGTTATAGGCTGATGGTGGTAATTACTGTGCTTGCGTAAATGCATCGACATTGGCTTTAATCGATGCCGGTGTTCCTTTGAGAGAATATATGTGCGCTTGTACGGCAAGTTTAGCAAATAACGAAGTACCTTTAGTGGATGTTTCTCATTTAGAAGAGACTTTAGGCGGTGCCAATTTGACAATTGCTGCTCTTCCTTCGACAGGTAAAACTAAAAACAATTTATTTTTTCCCAAATTTAAAATATTTGATTTTTTACATTTCGACTGATATTAAAATACAAAATTTCAGGTAGCATAGCTTTATTATCCATGTCACAGAGATTTCATGTTGATCATTTAGCAAAAGTCACTGAAACAGCTTTACAAGGATGCAGAGATATTCGGGTAATACATTATATATAATTTTTTTTAAATATTTGCGACGGGAATTAAATTAAATCCATCGACTTTTCAGGTAATATTAGACAGGGCTGTAAGACAACATCTGGCAGAAGTCGGCTCATCTGTCGGATGGGGATCGCAAGCAACAACCACTTGATATAAATAAAACTAACTCTTTGATTGTAAATATTCACTTTGTATGCATTATAATTTTAATAAACAAATTTCATCATAAAGTGTTGTTTCATCTTCTTGATGATTAAAAAAATTGAAATTTCTTATTGCTTTATTCACTGCTAAAACTTAAACATATACATCACAATTACAACTTGAAGAAATTTTGGTGTAAAAATTTGTAAAACATTATATAATTGAGGCTGATTATAGGTTATACAATATTTTCTATACAAGTTCATATTCTTAACTACTTTACCACTTTCCACTAATAAATAAATTAATTAAAAAATATCAACAACAGTCCATCTTACAATTTAATAATACTGAATATGAAATACATACATTTATTATAACACGATTATATTATTAACTATTTAAAAAATGAAAATCCTACTTTTTAAAGCTACTTTGTTCACTAAATTCTATGTAATTATAATACTTTGTACAAATGGAAGCACTTAGTGTAATTCCTAATATCAGTCAAACTAAAAGAGAGCATGTCCACTTGATGATAAAAATTGACAATATCATAAATAACCCTCCTAAACAACTACTATAAGTCTAATAAAAGAAGCGAGTCTTTATAATTATTCACAATGAAAAATTTTGGTGTGTACATAAATGTCAAAAAGCTTTAATCGCGATAAATAATATGGAATGTTTTACAACTACCAATCTATTGTAAATGTGCATGAGACATTAATCAAATCATTTGCAAGTATGAATATCAACAGTTCGAATACACGTCTTACACTCGACTTGACAACACCAATGGAATTTACACTGACACCTTTCTTTAACCGTTGTCTTCAATGTATTATATCCTCGGCCACAACACATCAAATTGCAGCCATCTATTCCTTGAGATGTTCGATTGCATAGTCTTCCAGATGTTCCAAAAGAGCCCTTTAAAATGACCACAATTAGACACCTTTTACATATAAAACATGTTAAAATTTATTGTATTATACCGTGTTTGGATTCTTAATGCAGTAATTGGGAGAGTCATCCAAATAAACCAAATCTTGTGCAGTTGGCAGTGTGTATCTCGGATCTTTAATTTGCAACTTCCCTCTTTTGCTCATCTTTACTTCGGTAGCTCCATCATACTTTTCTTTCAAATAATCACCTGGAATATACAATATTATTTGAATATTGATTGATTAAGTTTACAGGGGTAATTTTTTTACAGGTGTAGAAGGTTTTATTCTATATCTAATGATGGATTTTTATTTATGACATATGTACTTTTGAGCACAGTAAAAAAAATCTTTAAGATAGATATGGACTAAAATACATATTTAGAAATATTGGTTACTTTGAAGAGTACCTTTTCTCAACACTTACTCAATTTGTAGGTATTATATATTTTCAATGGATTCATTAATTTTACTCAATGGGTACACATTTCTAATATACCTACTGATTTAAGGAATGGAATGTGTCCACTTCACTTAACTTATCATAACATGTCGTCGATGATTAACGACTCGAAGGTGGGCGATTCGAAAGTCAATATAATTAACAAGTCAAATATTATTAAAAAAAAAATAAAGATACACATATCGGAAACGGTATTGTCTTATCTTTTGAACATTTTCTTTATTTTTACCATTACTTCTTTGGGAAAATACAAATACATAAAAGCTCAACGAAGGCCCTTATTTACGCAGACACATGTGTCAACATCCGATGTACTATGGAAATTGTGACGCTCACTTATCTACTTTTGGAACCCTTTAAGATAAAAAACTACAACCAAAGAAAACATCCGGCCCTTTCATGTCAATACTCTAATGTGTGTACATGAAAACTCATAAATTCAATTTACACGCTACGATTTCCCACAGGATATATCTTCCCTAATCGTTTTGATAATGATTAAAGAGCATCATCTTCAAATTGTAGGGATTTGAACGCGTGGCTACACGGAGTAGGTACAAAATAATTATTCTTAAGAATAATCAGTCTTTGTTATAGTAGTCATTAATATAATATTCTTGTGGGGAACCCTTCTATAATAATAGGGGTATTACTGCAAGTGATTATAACCAGACGTGTGCGTTTGACAATGAGACATATTTATCTCATTTCCCCTTTGCTATTATGCCTTCATTAAATTAAAGTAGGTAAGTTCAATTTTAATCTACTCTTTGTTACTTATGCTTGAAAATCTCAGTTTTAACACGCGCAAAGGCGATCTAACTTACCGCAAACAGGTGCGATTGGTGTTATCGTAATAGTATGTGATATTGTAGGCTTGTGTGGCTTTATTACCCACCTTTCAGGGA
>JAGTTH010006965.1:0-34146 GCA_022606485.1 Agraylea sexmaculata | reverse complement strand
ATATATCAACGTTTCAGGTTATTACCATAGCTCGGCTAAGTGGGTGCATTTGAAGTTCCTTGAAGCACTGAACACTTCACGGGTTATATTTTTATAAATTGGTAAATTTTAATTCTATTTAAATTCTCGGATATTGACACATTGCTTAATTGTATTGTTTTATTTGAATTCTCTGATATTTACACATAATTATCATACAAAATCTTTATTCATGGGAGCAATTATTATGTTTAATGAGGCCGAATACTGGGTGGATGGGCAAATCTAAAAGTAAAAAAAAAAAATTTTATTCATATTATTAGATTGTTCTGTCAATATTATAATATTCGAGAAATTAAATAGAATGATTCAATTTTAGAAAAATATATACCAGTGCTCGGAGGCAATTCACACAGCTATTTGTTATATTTAAAATAATCATTACACGTCCATTTACATTTAGATAACTATTTTAAGCGATGAAGTAAAATAAGACGTTAGATGTCCATTTGAATTTGATATGCGGTTTGCGTCTGATTTGTGACAAGAACATCAAAAGATTATTTGCATATTTATTATGTATCAAAATTCAAAATATAAAACCCTTCGGGGTGTGGTTTTGTCTTTGACACTATTGAAATTGTCAGTGACGTGATAATATTATAGAAATATATTTGCGTACATTTAACACATCTGTAAGGAGCTTAGGGTGGAAAAGGGGGTGAGTTAGAAATGTAAGAACAACAAAAATGTTCTTGTAAACCCCTAAGAACGTGGAGGAATTAAGAAGAAACACGTCTAGTTTACAAGCACAACCAAACACCATTTAATACCACTAGTTTAAAAATAAATATTACTAAAGAGCAGTAAATAAATCCAATTATTATACAATATTTTTGAGATATTAATTTATCCAGCTTTAGGAAAACAAATGTGAATCGATGTTATGCTGTAAACTAAACAAAATAATAGTTACCTACTCTGATTATAATTGTGTTTGCTTATAAAAAAGATGGAATATTTATAAAATATTTTTGTTATTATTTCATTCAAATAATTTAATTGTTGTGAAAAATAATCTGTTCTATTGATTTTTGTACAATTTTATTGATTATCTTTTTTTGTCATAAATCAAATCTTATAAAATTTAAATCAATTAAACAAATATCTAATTTTCATATATAGATAATTGTCTTGATTGTGTTATTTATAATATATTAAAATTGAAGCCCTTTAAAACATATATAAATAATAAATGGGTAACGAAAGGATAGTAAATAAATCCAATTATAATACTTTATTTTTGAGATATTTATTCAGATTAAGGGAATTGAATGTGAATCGATTTCACGTGAATCTGTTTCCTGTTAATAAAAAAATAAGATTTATACTGATTAATTTTTTTTATAAATTTATTATTTATAAAATTTTATTAATTTTATTACATGATTTGTTGTGCAAAATAAAATAGAATTTTGTGCAAATCTATTGATTATCCTTTCTCGCCATAAATCATATCTTATAAAATTTACATCAATTTTAAAAATATATAATATACGTCCGTTGATTTGCAAGTTAAATTCGTATATTTCAAGGATAGACAGTATATTTAATTGCATTAAGACCAAACTGAAAATTCTAGTGTATGACTTTTCCTACATTGTCTATAATTGAAATGGAAAATGTGTAAGTAGAGAATATCTTTTGCGGCAAAATTAACAGAATTACATTAAATTGGAGATGACTTAACTAGAGAGTATAATCCGGTCAAAGTATTTTCAATGGCGACACTTTTTTTTCTATGTCAAGCTGAGAAAGTTTAATTATTCAATGTGCTCTCCACCAACTTTCTTGGTCGTATGCAAATGATGTTCTGAGGGGAAAATTTTCCCGAGGGAAGGGCGGCAATAATGAGATTGAGTAGACAGAGGCAGCTTTATATATATGTACAAATATAAATACAGGGTGAGACAAAAAGTATGGGGTACAACATGGGGTCGAATGACTCTCATAAACCGACTTGATAATAAGACTTACAGGCCAACTGGGAAAACACTTCCCTCTTTTTCCATGCAACCAATAACATTATTTGAATTTCAATACAGGACCTCGAATGGGGAAACCAATAAACCAATCATGTTTGTACCGTCTACAAAAAAAATACGAAAAATACGTACCGAACACTCATAATTTCTTTAGCTAAAATAAAAAAAAATCATTGTTCCTTTGATGATCAGCCGTTAAGTGATAATTCATTAGTAATCTGAATTGAAATTTAAAAGGATGGGACAAGAAATAAGAGAGGAGTTTTCACAAAGCCAACGTTGAATATAATGAGGGGAATTTTCACAGATTCAGAATATAAAAAATTCATCCACCGTGAAGCTTTATTAATGCCGACAACAAAAACTGAGAGCAATTAGAGTGGTTTAGATGAATTTTGTATTTTGTATCCTAGTCTAATCATAACAAAATATGAATTGCACATATTAATAATAGATAGTAAAATTGATTTGGGTACTTAGTACATCTAAGGTTAGTTTCCAAGATGTATTCAATGTATTAAGAGAAAATTCATACTCAAAATATTGGAATAAGTCTAGATAATAGCAACGGATCCATAAGTAGCAAATGTTAATTTGATTACGCAGTGTGGTAATATTTCATTAGTGGAATAGTAACAAAAAGCCTAGATTCCATAGGGTGTGGTTATTCAGTGGAATCCTCCCCCAATATGGCATTGTACAATGAGATAGTTATGCCTAGTCTACAACTATACAACCTTCGCTATTCCTAGAAGTACTCGACTAAATTCACTGGCTTCTACTACTGAAACGGTAGCATTGTGTAAAAGACCTCGCCTTATGAACACCTCAAAAACAATGCACGACAAATGAAACTCTACATTCACTCCTATCAATACACGTGTAACTAACCACTTCAGTGTAGCCATCAAATATATTATTTAATATATATATATATATATATATATATATATATATACATACATATATATATATATATATATATATTAAAATAATTCCACCCTGTATACCTAGATGGAAATTTATCAAAATTATCACAAGTGTTTAAAATATGGGGATGTGTATATTTGTATTTTTAACTTACAAATTGTTATTATATTTAATGATTTTACATGAATGAAATTAACTTATTCAAGCAATAAACGAAATAGCTCCATTTTTCTCTAATTTCAACAAAAATATGAGGGAAGTAAATGCGAAATATTTTAACACACTATATAAAGCGTTTTAATATTTAATTGAATATAAACGCCCGTGAGAGATTTTTTAACAAAATAGACAAAAAACGGTATAAAATATGTTTTCATGGAAATAAGAAAATTAAAATATAGTATTATATATGTATATAAAAACAGAGAAATTATATAATATATAATTTCTCTGTTTTATATATTATATAATAATAGAGAAACTAAATGCTTCTTTAAGATTTCTTGTTAAAGAGCTCTTGTTTTTTAGTAATAGTCAATTGGTACGAATAAATTGAAAATTATTACAATTCAACCTGATCTAATGTGACGTACGTGATCTAAGTACTAAACTATCCATTGGCTACATTTACACATTTAAAATTCAGAACAAAACTTACGACCAGACGTTTTTCTACCTGGGATTGAGTAGAAAATATATTAAGAAAATTGGGTGTGAGTCGGTTGTAAATATTACGTCACATAACTGAGACCTGATTTACTCGAGTGGAATTTATTAGACTTTATACTATTGCCGAGGTTTCCCAGGCTTGAGTAAATGCTTTTATTGAGCCTCCTACCCCCACACAACCACCCCCAACCACCTTTACCTAAACAATTTTTTTTTTGTTTATTTCCATTCCGTTTTCCTGACTCTTTTGTCCTTAAGCCATAAAATTGAACAGACGACAAATTGTGATAGAAACCTTAATTGTTTTTGTCTTCTCCAAATTAATTTTACTCAGTAATATTATACATATTTTCCACGGGTATTATAAACTTAATTTAATGAAGTAAGCATAATTTAAAAAATAATAACAATTTGTATATTTTCTTCTTTGATTGTTATAATACGTATGTATACTCACCGATGGACTTTTTTTTATAGATTTTTTATTTAATAGATTTATATAAATTTAACCTATAAAAGATATGTTTAACTATTACAGTTACATAATAACATCAACAAGAAAGCTCCATTCGACATAATAAATATTTGTAGTTAGGTTAAATCAAAAAATTTAATTCGAGCAGGATATCGATGTTCATAGCCATACGCGTAATCTCTTTATATTTATTATAACAAAATAAATATGAAAATAGATTTTGTACCTGATATCTCAACTCTGGTCTGTAGGAATTCATAGTTAATAGTAAAAATAAAAAAAGGTAGAATAGACTGCGGTCTCATCAATCTGCCCCTTTTCTTATATTTATTCATAATAGAGGCTAGCGGAAATTGGTATGTACCCCTTATCTTTATATTTTTGTCTTTCCCTCTTTAGAATCTCCCCCTGTGTTCCGTTGCCTCCGATCCTTTGTTTTTCAGGTCTTGAGAGTATCGCCATAGTTGTATTTTTCAAAAAAGGTCTTTAGCTTCCACCCATGACACGGTGTCATAAGATATATTTTACCTTCTTTGTGGCCCTCCATGAGAAATGTTTGAGGGCCGACCTCTTGCAAAACAAAACTGCAAACATGGAAACCTGAACCACCATCACGTAGTAGAATATACTCACATGAAAATTGTATTAACTGGCATTTTTTAATAATGCATATTTTAAGAAGCTCTTTTATTTTTAATCTATACAAGGCAAGTGCTATACAATAAAGGTGATTGAACTGGAGTGAAGTAATACTTGAGCACGTTGAGTTCTTTTCTGGGAGAAACAATCACTTCAGCTTTATTGCTTACTCGACACCGATGATTTTTCAACCGTAAATCTAATATTATCTCACATATGAAATGCATGCAAAATTCTTCGCGCTATTATCTTATCAGGAAGCTTTATATTTGCAATACAAATAAAAAATGTCATGGGTTCAAATCCCACTAATGTAATAAATATGGTTTGATCGATTATTACAACTGCGAGATCGGGAATAATGTTAATAGAATTCCGAGTGATCTAGGTTTACCCTGATTTTATGGATTGTAAGGTAAATACTGAGGAGATTATAAAGTCGGTGACCTGTGTAACTAGTAATAGTTAAAATAACCGACAAACACTGAATTAACACGTTGTTGTGTCTAAAAAAACAAAAATTGTAAAAAAAACATTCTCAAAAAGACTCTATATAATCTTTCAATAATAATGAATCTATTTTTAAAGTTAGCTTACTCAAAAGTTACACAGGCAATTAAATATTATTTTCTTATAGAAATTTTCATCCTTCTTTCTTAAAGGGTTTAATCTATCGACTAAAAAGTAAATAATTAATAACTATATTCTATATATATTAATACATATAATGTACATTCTTTAGTGTACAAAATTTAAAAAAATATGTACTTGGTATTAAAAACACCATTTACAAGATTACAATACTAATTAATATAAAAGAAATTCATTAATTCACATATATTTATTGTAATTAGTAATAGTTAAGATCACCGACAGGTAAAAATTACATATATGTATACATATTGTTTTATCTAATGAAACTAAAGTTTGTACATAAATACCTTCTCAAAAGCCTCTCAAAGCGTATATAAATAAATTTTCTAAAAATATTTGATTCATTGTTAGAGTCGAACAATTCCATACAAGTTGAAATACTGACTCGACAATGCTATTTTGAATCGAACAAAAAGTTTAGAACCCATTGCATTCAGTTTGCTCTTCTTCAAACAAACGTTGGTGAAATGAAATTGCCGGTACATTCAAACATTTCAATGAGAAACTACGAAGCGCAATATGAATACCCTTCGTACTTTCCGCTTTAATATATCTCTCATACTTGTTTTCAATCCAAATGAGAGGGTTCTTAGGGGTTGAATTGTTTAAAAATCTCGATTCGGTCAGCTTTGTGTGTGAAACGACCCATTTTTCGATACTGATTCAGGTCGTTAAAGACATTATTTTAGTCACGTCGCTTGGGGCACTGAACAGAAACTCTGAAAGGGGGTTTGGAAAAGCACAAAAAAAGAAGGAGAATTGCCTAACTGAGCCACAAAACGCCCTCTTATCTGACGCTTCATCGACTGTATTTTCCACCCCCGTCGATTCCCATCCAGACGTTTATAAACATTCCAACGCCAGCTCAAGTGAAAATTTTCATCTTACGAAGGATACTAATTGAAATTTTTATCATCTCGTATTGATCCAAGTATTTGAAGAACTTTATATCAAAAACATTTTTTTATTATTATTTTAATTACATTATAAACAGGATGGATGAAGCAATAATATTATAAAGAAAGGTAGAGTATCTGAACAATATTATAAAAATTGTAATCTTAATTGTAAATAAAAAAAAGGAAATGACTACAATTTTTGGATACCTATATTCGAATGGTACTTTTATTCCAAATAAGTATGTGAGAACTGCTTATTATTCTTATTATTCGGGGAAAAAATATGACTACTTATTAAATTATTTTATTACTATTGTATTATTAATGGAAAAATACAACTTATATTATATTATAACAAATATTATAATACAAGTCACCACTTAAAACTTATTTAATTCATTTATTTAGGTACATGGATCTTCAATGTTTGTATTCGGTGGTTACACTGGAGATATTTTAGCCAATTCAAATCTAACAAATAAAAATGATTTGTTTGAATACAAATTTCAAAACGGACAGTGGGTCGAGTGGAAATTCACCGGAAAGTATGTTAAGATTTTATTTATAATTATCACTTATTAAAACGCCATTCTGCATATAAAGTACAAATCAAATCATTTTAAGTACTACATATAAACGTCCATAGTGTATTACTGTGTGGCTGTATTGTGACCTCTATTATTGAAGAAGTGTAAGAGATCTCACAATACAAACACACAGTAAAACGTATACATACACAATGGCCTTTTATATGTAGTAATTCAAAGTGATTTGGTTCTTACCATACTTAGTATAATAATGATTATCGTTCTATTACATTTTTGTTAAGATAAATCATAGAATATAATTTATCAAGGGCATGTCAAATTATATTATAAAAAAAATAAACGATAAAGAAAGAACAATATTGATTTCTAGATTACAGATTTGTATTCTGTACATACGATTGACTCAAGATACGAATATATTGTAATATAATTCACCCCGATTCAGTACTTTTATGCACAACAACTTATTGACAGCTAGTTATCTGTTGCCTTTTTATGGGTTTCGCAAAGATATATAGACAAATAAGACAAGACTTACTGTAAACTGTTCACAGGTATTCCCGACACAACCCCCTTGGCACTTATTCAGAGCTGTCTATCTCGCCACCCCGTTCGCCATTTATTTTCTTTTCCACAAAAAGGGGGTAGTTTCACTAGTAGCACAATTGTAGTGAAAGCATAAGGTGCGCCGCGACGCCTTTTCATTCATAACCATTGTAAAGCTTTATAAATGCTGGCTCGACCTCGTTAAAACTACCTGTGCTTAAGGATTATTTATAAGAGTATCTGTTTTCATACGAATGCAAAATAAGATATTCTGTACGCAGGGGGAAGAATGTGGAAATATAAAAGATTGACAAAAGTACAGAGGGGTGTACTGAAACAACGGGGAAGTCTTCACTTCGTCGCCATTCCCCGAGGGACTTAACGCGAAATATTATTTTGTTACACTATAAGTGTCAAAATATTTTATTGTATTATGGCATCTTCAAAGCCGAGCATATACATTTCTTATGAGTATATTATTTTATATTAAAGGGTAAAACTTATGAAATTTTTCATCAAAACCATCAAGTATTTTATGAAGACAACTTAGATATACCCATTGGCATATAATCGATTGCATATAAATATGTGTATTAACCATTGATTAAATGATTTGATTTTATTAAATTTATTAAAGCTTTTTGCATACTACTTTAATGATAAAATTATTAAAATATCTCAAAACCTTTTTTCAACCATAGTCGCCTCATATACAGGGTGGACTTAAATTAACTGAGAATATTTTAGGGGGTGCTAGGATATCGTTGAAAATGTACTATCAATTAAAAAGATTAATAGTGCTTTTGGAATCGTGTTTGGACTACCATCTCAGATTCAGATGTTTCTGTGAACTACTCGGTAGTAAATGTCGCGTGTGTATTCTGTCTGTTCAATAATTGTTTTTAATTAATAATAGAAAAATGAAATATTCTCAATTTGTTCAAGTACATTCTATAAAAAGCTAAGTTTTCGGTAGTGGCTGTAAATTTAAATATTCTATTTTATTTATTAGGTTTTTCGCCATATGAGTTGCAAAACTACCGTGCGCATTCATGTAGGAATATATGTATTGTGAGGTGGTTTCCCAGGCCACACACAGTGATGTGTCTAGTAATCTGCAATATTAACCACATACCGATTTAAAAAAAAATCCGGTCCTAAGAATATTGCAATTTTGTAATTTTTGTACACGTGCTTCTTCATGTGTAGCCGAAGTGATATATTTTATGGGTCACGAAAATCGGTTATGAAACTATCACTGGTAGTTTTTAGGATATCATGGGGAAATTGGATCTGAGACGGGAGATAAATGGTGGCATATTTCACAATGGTCACGTATCGCGCATAGATACGCAGGGACGTGGCGGGAACAGATGAAAAATTAAAACGGTCGGCCTTTGTACAGGAAGAGGATGAGACTTGGGTGATGTGATAACATATGTCAGAGGATGTAATGTGGGACTCCGCAATCAATCGTGACCGGGACGGGACGGGAACCCTCCACACCCGGGGGAATCTTTCTTCTATACATACTTCAATACATTCTTCATAGTGATAGATACTCCAGAACAATTTATCATACTTTGATTCTTAGATTGGAGGCTTTATATTGGCTTGGGTTTGTATGCCGTACATACAAAGATTTCCACAATCCCCTTTCCGCACGCCTACAGAAGGCATTCCTTCGATTCTTGTACCGAAAGCAATTTTTTTATTGGCCTTTCCTGTATCCCGCGAAATTTCTCCTGGGCGCCCTCACATTCAATTCGTTGGAGCTCCGGAGAGACATGTCCTTATTGCGCCTTTTATTCTTGGTTATTAAAGGCCAGGCTTCTATTCCAGCGATATTAGAACGCATAGGACTGTTCTGTCCGGATAATTATATGCGTGGACGCGGTCATACCCTTTTTAGAGTTCCTTCGTCTAGAACTAACCAGCATAGATTTGGCCCACTAAAAGTGTTGACCTTTTGCATGAATGGGCTGTCAAAGAGACAGATAATGACCTGTTTTATCTGTCTCTTCCTTCGTTTCTGCAGAGTAACCACTAGTTATTGTGTACCCGTGTGCCTTAGGATTAATTATTATACTTTATTTTCCTTTAGGACTGGGTTATCGCCATGGCCCCTTGAGATAGCCTCCTGTAATGCTATTGCGATATTGCAGTCTAATATTTTATTTTATTGTTGTATATATATATATATTATTATAAATAAAATAAAATAAATATTCTTAAATTATAATTCCCTAGGCATATACGTACACCATAAAAAGTTGCTTTGCTATACTGTTGATCGATTTTCTCAACAACTCAACCACCGTCTGTATGATGAACGTTTACGGTGACGCGACGTACGCCTAGGAAACCCAACAATTATATACATATGTACATATGTTATCCCAGAGTGTGAATGCATTAGGGTTATGGGGTGTGTATGGTAGTGAAGGTTTTATTGTGGTTGTATCCTCACCCCGTTCATCATTCAATGCCATTTTGTATTCTAATGTGCTTCTTTGAGCAACAAAGTGATACGGACGTCGCGACGCTAAATTCAATTACACAACAAACACTTTATACCATATTAAAATGTAATTTAAATATATCACTAACCTCATTTAATACATACAAAAAACTATTTATTAACAATCAAACTAGTAAAGTTGTTTGTACAGTCATCGATCATACAGTAGCTAATTGCTTATAAAACATGCATACATTTTCAATAGTTAAAACGTTTACATTATTTTTTATAGTTGATTTAATTTATATTTATCAATGCAGATATTTTTACCCTACATTATTAATTTTATTTGATAATTTTATATTATAGACTAAATTAAATATTCCTTATAAAAGGGTTGGATGTTTGATTGTTTCTCTCCGCTTTCATACGTTTTTTTTTAAATTTAATTATATAGAATAAGATTTTCTTCTTATTTTACTTATCCTACATTTATTAATATGTCACTATTTTATGTAAACCCTATTATTAGTATGTGTTCCTTTTTGTTCTCTCCTGTCATATTATTAATATTTTTATATTGCTACTAGTCAATACCGTAAAGGGCGTTATTATAATAAATAAATAAATTTATTTATCTACTGAAAAATCAACGCATAATTGTTTTTTTTATAAGACATATATACATACTTTTTGTTACCGATTTTTATTTTCATACTTATCACCAGCTTAATAAATAGCTAAGATATTATGCATAAAGCTATGCTTACAAATATTGTAGTCATGATTTCGAATTTAAAAAAATGAGATTATGCTATACGACTGGGATATAAAATTAATAAAATTCTCAATCAATCAATCGTCTCGTTTTGGTTTACTCCGATACCCTAGGTTAAAAAGATATTGGTGGTACTTTCTTTTAAGAGGAATAATTTATGAATTACTATATCAAGGGTTAAATAGCGATACGATATAGTTTTTGGCGTATATTTTCAGCGTTTTTCCGGTCTGAAATATCAAGATTAGCCCTAATGATAAGGTTGGCATTAATTCAGTACTGTTACAACTTCCCTAATGGTTTTTAGGGGAACGATATCAGTACAACATTCGACCCAAGCCTGGAAATTAAACCATCTCAGCATCTGCTCAACACATACTACATTAGCAAATTAAATTTTATACCTACCAAATATCAATGAAAGACTTTTAATACGAGCTTTGAATTTCGTTTACAGACCCATTTATTGTGAAATAATCAATAATTGAGTAATAGTGGGTGTGGAGTTGGGATACCATCAGGAGTGGAGTTTAGATTAATGAGGGTGTTCAGTGGACACGAGACTTGATTGGGGTGAATTAATTTAATTAAAAGGTGTGTATGGCTTACCTTTACACCATACATATAAATAAATGTATTACATAACAAGATATATTCACTTACCAGGGGAAAGTGGGTGTGCCAGTGTTTTCATATAACCAAGCCCTGAAACAATGTAATAATCATATTAATAATACCACGCAACAAATATACAAGATTCAATTAACGTGATAACGATCACTGTGTTATTTAATGTATTCATATTGCTTTATAACCAATGACTTAATTTGTAAAACATTTTCTTGGATTTTGATTCTAGACTGGACGGTTTTAATCATAATTTTTTTTAATCAAACAAAAGTACATGGGCGATCATTTTATTATTCAAAATTGGTCTTTATACTTTTTACAGAAATTATTATACATGTTTAAAATGTATTTTAATCAATTATCATTTTAAATTTTAATTAACTGTTTAATACTAAATTAAAACTATAGGACCCTCTAATAAAATACATATAATTAACCATTTGAATTAAGCATTTTCTTTTATAATAATTAATATTGTCATCTTGTAAATGGTGTTTTTTATACTGAGTGCTTCTTTATAAAATTTTGCACACTTAAGAATGTATATTATATGTATTAATTAATATATAATTTAGATAGATTAAACACTTAAAGAAGGAATGATGAAAATTTCTACTAGATAATAATATTTAATTGCTTGAGAACCTTTTGACAACATAAGTTCACTATTGAAAGATTATTTAGAGGCTTTTTTGGGAGGTTTGTTACACACAACAACGTGTTAATTCATTTTATGTCGGTTATTTAAAAGTTACACAGGTAACTGACTTAATAATTGCCTCAGTTACAGTTACCTTACAATCCAGGAAATCAGATTAAATTTGGATTAAAACGATCAATCTGGATTTTATTAATATTATTCCCGATCTCCCAGTCCTTATAACCGATCAAATCAATTTATTTATTTTTTGACTATTAATTTGTATATTATGGTTGTATTATTTTTTATTAATAGCCTAATATACATCATAGCCTTTTACAAATATACATATTGTGGAATATGTATAATATTTTGTCTATTGCGTAAATAGAGGCTTAAACTAACATGGTTATACATTATAATTGCAAATAAGCGCAAAAGCCTCATTCGATACATTAGACCTCATCTATATACAAATAGAGGATGTATTTGCCATTTTCATATGTATAATATATTATGGCAATTTCACGAATGGCTGATAATGAACATCACGATACAGTACAAAGGCTCCACCCTGGATACGATAAAATGTAAATAGGACAAATATATGAATTCACCTTGTCTACTCACTTGAATATACATTACCTTTAATATTTAAAATCAACAAACAATGAAGCCATTTAGTTGCAAATATAATTTTAATATATACGAAAAAACGGTTCTATCGAGTTTATATTGAATGAATTCGATTGTAAAGAAACATTTATATTTTTAGATATCTTGAGTAGTGAAATTAAGAATGATATTTTGTATTTTTATAGTTTCAGTTATGGGGAATTTTCATTATCCAAAGAAAATAACTAAAATTAAACTCCACCTTCATAGTTTCTAAGTAATGAACGGCAATTAGTGAAGATAAACCAGTTATAAAGTAATAAGCCAAGTGAAACTCATATTTTACCAATAGAAATATTTTTTAATAAGTTTTGAAGTATACTTTTTATATTTATAGAGAACCAAACCACCGTTATAAATCATTGTATCCCTTTATATGTAAATGTAGAGTTGTGGGTCAAACAAAAGCCTTACCTGGAGCCAACATGATTTGTACTACCACTACTATAGTTAAAGTAGAGTAGAATATAGGGTAGTGGAAGCAGATTGAGGAGCAATCAAAGTCTTGTACACGTAGTATTCATAAATCAAGGTGCCCCTGAAGCACGTGCAATACCACGTGCCTTCGCGGTACCAAACACCCCAAGGGTATAATTAACACCGACAAAAAGACACCCCCTTATATAAAATAAATGTCTATTCTCATTACCGTGCGTGCATTCTTATACATCCAACCTTAACAATGTGTATGTCTTGCTACCAGTTTAATTAATTTGTTAATTTCGAAGCGAATTGTAGAAATGCTTATAAACATATTAATACGAATATATTAATAACTGAAAGGAAACAATATATTCATTATAACCATGAATACCACTTATGAGTGCTTTTTATATAATATAAAAAAAGAATGCCTCATTATTCAACAATTTTATATTATATATCGTTGATTGTGTTGATTTCTTGGTGGAATTCCATAATTTAAAGAAATATGTTTGTAATTTCCACAGTAATTAAATTATTTATATTTAACATATTTCTTTAATTTTATAATCCATAATATAATTCCACTATCACAAATTATATTTTCAGTAATTTATTTATTAATTGAATATAAACGCCCTCAAGGGCTTTTTTTAGACAAAAAATAGAAAAAAAACGGTCTAAAATAAAATGTGCAAATAAGAAAAGTAAATATATAAAAAACAGATAAATTTGATTTTATTTATACGTATACATATACACATTCATGGTTTGTTAAAAATAATATAAAAATAAAAATAAAAGACTAAACTTGATTGATTACGATTACAACTTGACTCAATAGACTTTTTATATGAGAAAAATTATAAATGTCAAATCGCGTTAAAATAAAATATATATAATTAAATAAAATATTTTTAATCCACAGATAATAAGCTTATTATACATACACATTTATAAGGCAATTAACTTTCTTTAAATAAACTGCAGAAATTAATTTAGATTGACAACAATAGAATATTTAATACATTTTGATAAAATGTTCATATATAAAGATGCCAGATACGCAATAGACATTTTGTATTGGAAGGAAGAATCACATTGAATGTTTTTCAATCAGTCTGATCCAGACTATAATATCAAAAGGACACAGTTTCTTCGACTATTCCTATCGAATATGATGGTTGTAAAGTAAGGAATATCTAATTTATAGGTCTTCCTTTCTATAGACATGCGATGCGAACATCAAACCTTCACGAATAACGTTTATTATATGGATTGTGTGATGTGATGATGCTATAAATAATACAGTTTTGTTATCCCATTTCTGTGTAAGGACACTATAAAGACGGGACATGGAATCTTGTATTCAATGGACCAAGGGAAAATATCATGACGGAGGGCGAAACAACTGCGCCTTACCTGAATATAAAATGTCCTTTTATACCAAATAACCTGGAGCTTGGACACTATTTCCATATATTTCCCCCTTTCATAGTCAGCATTTTAAAAATATGCACATATAATACACTTGACCCTATATGTATGTACCATAATAATGGTATGGTTATACCAAAATCGATCAATAACAATTACAATATAATTCAATAGTTTTGTATTTATATGTTTTTTTTATTATTAAGAGAAAACAGTTGTCTGGAATACCAGAAAACGTACATCTCTGATGGATCTTTTTGACAAGGTTTTTTAGACACAAAAACGTGTTAATTGTCTGTCGGTGATCTTAACTATTACTAGTTACACAGGTCACCGACCTAATAATCGCCTCAGTATTTACCTTAAAATCCAGGAAAATCAGAGAAAACCTGGATCAAGACGATCGATCTCCCAGTTGTAATAACCGATCAAATCAATTAAAAAATTCTTGACTTGAGCGGGATTTGAACCCATGACCAAAGTATTTGTAGCCACGCATCTTATCCCCTGAGTTATTACGCTGGTGATGTTTTATTATATAACAAAAAATGTATATATAAATAGTAGCAATGGTAATAATCTTTTATCGTTTGTAATAGAAAACTTAAGTTTTATATATAATTTTTTGACTGAAATTTCCATATTTATATATTATTTTAATAATATATTTATATATATATATATATATATATATATATATATATATATATATAATATTAATCATCAAATAGTATTATTGTGTGTGTGTGTGTGTGTGTGTGTGTGTGTGTGTTGTGTGTGTACCAAAAAAAAGTATCAATAACAATTAAAATATAATTCAATGTTTTATATTTTATTTAATATAACTTGAATGGCACTTGCAACATTTTGTGATATTGGGCCTATATATGATATATGAATATTAACATTTCTACAATCAATTTTAAGTAATTAATTATTTTACAGTTTGGATGTCATTTTTTATGAGGAAACCATATTATTCCATCAATAATAATGGGTCATTTCACATACATCCATATAAAAAATGACCGCCTCCGTTTTCAGAACACCCAAATGGCAGATATAATTATTTTTAAACTTTACTCTAATATTTTAATTAACTTTAAAACTAAATTGAACTAGGCTTAGGTTCAAAATATTTCTGTTATAAAGCTTGTATATTTTTAATCAATAATTTTATTTTAATAAAATATTATTACCCATCCTTATCCAGGAAGGTAGACGACCGGTGGACTGAAGAATTTCATCAAATGTTATACATAAGGGGGCGATGTCAGCAAAACATGACTTATTATGGACTTGTATGTGTTTGTATGATCCCTCGTATATTTTATAAGAAGGAAATAAGGAAATACATCAACGGCGAAATTACGATGTCACAGCTCCTGTATGAAGCACAAAACGAGACCATAAACACCTATATTATTTTTCACCGTAAAATATAATTTCGAGAGCATATAATATTTTTTTTAAATGGGTGACATGTGGTAACTAGGATGGATTATATTAACACTGTTGAAGCATATATATTTTAAATCTCGTCTAGAAAATGGGACACGCTATAAAAAGGAACGTTGACCTAAATGAGTGTCGCCGCGAAAGAGAAACAACCTGATAATATTAAAATATGATTTCCTTGGTACATATTTTAATATTCTAGAAATATAATTCTAAATTAAATCGCATTTATGAATCTGGATAAAATTACAAAGGCATAATTAATTTCAGCAATGTGATGATCGGCTTTCAATGTCCAACCACTAATTGGATTTTAATATCCCAATCCATCGGGGAGATACTTTATAATTATAACTCTCAATACGGTGAATGGATTTATTTTTTATGTATGTATAAATGTATGTTTTCAATTTTCAAACATTCCTCCAGTTCATAAGGTTAGGTCGATTTTCAATTACCGGTTCATAATGGGAGAGGCTTCACCAACCACCCTGTCTGATCCTCCCTCTCATCATACCGCCCCCGCAAACCTTGTACTCTTTAACAGAAAAACACCAATCCTTTCATAAGGAATGCTGGACCGAAATGAAAACGGTTGGATGGGATTCTTATATTACCTGGATGTATTATGCGAGGGAAGCCTTTAGAACTGGTCCGTCCTGGTGTAGAATATAATATATTACAGAAACAGGTATCTATAATTTATTCAGCTACTAACTGCCATTACCTTCAACTCATCAATAATAATTTATTAGTGCTCTTTTGGAAAGTTTGGGAGGCATAAAGTGACCTAACATTTGAAGTAGTTCTCTCCCCCAGCTACACATTAACTTCCTATCGGAATCCGGGAATAACTAATGGATTTCCAAACCCGTCGTGTACCTGTTCGATATCCAAATCCATTCGTTACACTGTCAGTAAAACCATTTGGTCATTTAAAAATACTCACGTGGAAAATTTCGGCGCAGTCAAATGAACAATCTTACATAATATCATAATTAAAAAAAAGAGGCCACCCTTGCAAATAGCGCGTGGGGGTGGGTGGAAAGTCGACAAATTTTAAAGCATGACTTTCATATTTTCATAGCGTTAAACCGCCCCAAAGCACCCCGCGGGGAATTGTTCTACACAAAGGGGTGAGAACAGTTCAAAGTGACGAAACACTCACCTTATACTCCAAAATAATATTCACCATTTAATATCATAGTACGTGGGATATAAAAAGATGCGTAAAAACCAGCACAAGAGTGTCAAAGTAGAATGATCGATGAAACAGCAACACAAAGAGGGTTGTAAAAGTGGAAAAACCACGTTCTTTAAAACCTTACACAGTCTAAATTAAGGCTTTGCTTTTACAAAAAGAATCACTTTTATTTTTAACAAGAGACATCTGTTTATAAACATTATTTTTAATGTAAACATTTTTCTTATAAAAAAAACATTCAACTGTATTCAATATAAAAGTGTAATTAGAGTGTGTTAGTGAGTCGTGCTAGAGCTGATGGTATTGGGTCATTAACGAATAGAGCTGACCGACTAGACTAGCTTGGTAGTATTGATGTACACCAGCTCTATTTGTATACGCACCGCAAGCACACTCTCTCACTAAAATTTTATATTTAATACAGCCATTTGTTTACAACAGTGTTAAAGTGGAAGTATCGTTTGAATTAAATTATTTAAAAAAATATCCATGAAATATAATATGTATCCCTAAACGACAATTTCTAACTTATTACCAGTATATTCAATTATTTATCTACTGATTTACACGCAGTCTGTTCCGATTTTTACTTAGATTTTGTAGGAATGGGCAGAATGTATTTAACCGAGTAAATGCAGTTAAATGGAAACTTGAAAACTGTCCGTCAGATACAATATTGATGAGGAGGGATGTTTGGTCACCGGGGTGGGAAATTGTCTACCACCAACAAAACTCACCCCTTAACTGAAACGCAAATATGTCACATGTAGTCTCAATATGCGACACTAACTATGTATCATCATCAGACGCGTGGATGAGCATACCTAATATTTTTGACTGGATTCTTCATGAATATTCAAACCTTCGTTAGTGCACGCAACTGCATTCGTCATCATTCCACTTACTAATATGATTAGCTTTCGTTATAATTAATATATAGAGTGGACTTTTAATCAATGAAAATATTAAAAAGGGATTTTGAATACCGCAATGACGCATTTTTTATACACCCCTAGAGGTTTTTGAGGGGATTTTAACAAATTTGGTTTTTAGACACAAGAATGTGTTAATACATATCTTTCGGTGATCTTAACTATTACTAGTTACACAGGTCACCGATTTAATAATAGCTTCAGTATTTCCCTTATAAACGTGGATCGAGGCAATCGATCGGGATTTTATTAATATTATTCCCGATCTCCCACTCAAAGTAACTTCAAATCAATTTAAAAATTCTTGACTTGAACCCATGACTAAAATATTTTTAGCCTTGCTTCTTATCCGCTAAGCTATTACGCTCGCATCAATAAGGAATGATATTAGTATTAGCAGGATGAATCAAGGTATTTTATGTATTGTTTTGAAATATTTTAGGAAGATTTAACATTCATATATTAATGTATTCAGGCAATGAAATTTTATTCTATAGAAGCGCCATGCAATATTACGGCCTACATCCGAATATGCCCGGTCACGCGGCTGACACATGAAACCTTTGGTGTTACCTGTGCCTGCTATGATTTTGACGTCTTTTAAAGTATTATTGGCATATATATATATATATATATATATATATATATATATATATATATATATATATATATATATATATATATATATATATATATATATATATATATATATATATATATATATATATATAAATATAAATATATATAAGCTATATATATATATATATAAGCTCATTGTCATTCAGGGTATTTATATTTTGCCATATCTTACCTTCCCTTTTTACTAATAAAATCCTTTTTAAAATTAGTATGTAAATAGACAAGAAACCAGTAAATTTAATCCATATGCTCTCAATTCAATATACAACTCGAATACACTGTACAATACTCAATATTAATTATGTGAATATTGTTGTCGGTCTCAATTGGATAGCAATATTGATTCAGAGACGGCCTCCGAGGCAGAACAGGGATTAATTAGGAGCCTTAGAATAGTAGTCACAGTGTGATGTAGATACAATTATTATGGGGTAGTAACAAGGAAGGGGGATGCGGGACCAATGCAAACCCCCATACAATACAACTTCGTGGATCAGCATTTATCAAGAAGATAACATTACAGGCATTCTGCAATTCCAGACATATTATCACACAGCACATACCCGTTATCTGGTGATTAAATAAATACACGGGTACTTAAATAAGTACCAAGTGTGAATAGAAACGATAGATCAATAAGTGTATTTATAGGCAAACAGATGCGGGTGTTCTGTGAATGGTGAAGCACATCTCTAATTGCCAACATTCTAATCGTTTCAACACTTAAACGCCATTTATTTACGCCCCATTAAACATGTCGTTAAAAAGCGTCCTTTTAATGTGTTTAATTAGCCTATTTAAAAGCTACAGCAATAATGTAAATCGATAGATAGATTATCTCGACGAAAGAAGCAGGCCGGAAATCCAACTAATGGATAGTATCTGGTTGCAATAAATGTATCATATTTTGATATATTCAAAATATTATTATAATATCAAAAATAATTTAGACCGATGGGTGCATCGATAAAATTCCTAGAAGATTTTTAAAGGTTTTATCGAATAATTTCCTCTTGAGATTTTTAAGAATCCGGAAACTTGTAGAAAAGAATGTGTCGAGAAGAAAATTTTATAAAATAATTTATGTCCTACAGTAAAATTTACTAGCATGATTAATATAAAATACAATCACGATGTAAAACTTTTTTTTCACCAAAATTTTATTTTTATGGTCATAAGATCTTCCATAATCCATTTCAGAATTATCTTATTTATAGATTAAGCACATTTTCTCTGTTATCCCAATTATGAATATTTTGGAATTTTAAGCGAACTAGATTTGAAGGAGTGCTGTGGGGTGGCCTGGGAAACCACCCCTACTGTTATATATTCTCCCATGAACGCCATGGTGGCCTGGCCAACCCCTTACAAGGGAATCCCATCAACAGGAAAGGCGTCATGGTATTATTTTAATACTGAAAACCATAAATCATTCAAGACTTATCTTTATATAGAAATTATCTTTGTTTCAAAAATGCGTTTCTTATCAAAACAATATAATCTCAAGTGGTCACAATTTAATTTTCTTTACTGTAGAATATACTATCAAACAAAAAAATATTTAAAAAAGCCTTTTTCTAATTTGATCAAGAGACATTTTTTTATAATAGAGTGCATCTGGATAGTATAAAGTTATTCGATTAAGTGTATTGGTTGGATTATCAAGTCAACTCTGTTTCTCGATGCTCGTAATAAAAAGTGCAAAGGATATTAGCTTTAAGGCCATGTGGCAAAACCGCTTTCTTTACGACTATACTAAACCCACAAATCTAAAACCAAACATGGACTATAAACACGCACATTCTCTAAACCGGGTGGAGATTTTGCACTAAACATTATATTGCGGGGAAATGCATAAAATATGTTTTTTGTAATAAAAAATAAGTATACATTTCAAAGCTGTCACATTGACATTATTATCGTTTTTGAGAAATCTCATTGACTTGGATATTGTTATATTTAAAATTAATTCAATTAAAAGATATCAAAAAAATTGTCACCAATTGTTTAACCGCTCGTACTGTTTATCTGTCACTTGTTAATCTTTCTAATAACATTACACGGTATTTTATTTAATATGGTAAAGTGTGTCATTAAAGTTACTTGATATATAAACAGTAACAAGTGGGTTTTTGTATTTTGTCCCATAAATTATGTTATGACTTATTAATTATTTTAAATATCAATTGATTATACTCCGTATTAAAATAAGTTAAAGACTAAGTCTATAAACTTAATATTGTAACATCTAATCATAATGTATCTTAACATTGTACGCAAATTAAATTTAATAAAGAAATTGTATAATAAAAATGTAAACAGTGTCGGATTTTCGAGACTACAGTGTTGCAAGTGGCCACAGCCAGCCTATGTGTAAATTATATGTATAATATGCGCATGTAGTATTGTACTTCATATATTCAAGAACAAATAATATGTAAACGATGTGTTGTTGGTTTCGGGTGTCGAATTATTAAACGTGTCGGATTTTAGGGACTACAATCGATTTGTTAACTAAAGTTGTAGTAATTAGTTAAATTGTGAATTTTAACTACAATATTATAAAACTTGATCAATTACGTGTAGAAAAACATTTAATCATTAGACTGTATAGTGTTTAGAGGTTGCGTTATATTTTAATAATAAAAAAAATAGTATTTACATGTAGCCACAGCTCGCGTATGTGTGAAGTGTATGTATATTATGCGCATGTGGTTTTACCAAACATGTTCCGATGTATGAAAACATTACGCATGACACTTCTATAGATATATGTTCTTTGATATGTAGAATATATTTTTCAAGTATATAATATATGGAATGTTCACATACGCATACGTGAATATTCCGATACATATCTAACAATTTCAGAGAGGATTTTCTACTCTCTTTTCTCTTGTCAAGTTGTCTTCGCACTGTGAAAAGTAAGTAAGAAGTTTTCCCGCATTGCGATAAAAGTTGTGGCAGTATTTCAGTAACCAGTTTCTCACCATAAACTGGCTAAAAATCGAAGTGTACTGGTTTTAATATTTCACACTAACGGCCATTACTCCAAAGTAACGGCCAACATTCGAATCGGTAACTTCTTCCTCAAACTCCTGCATGCTTTCCGTCTCTTTGCTAAACTTCAGATATGAAACTTTAAGCGGAATCATTTTATATAATTTAAACCAAGTCTTAATCCGTATAGATTGAACTCGACCTCTCTTGAGAGCGCTTATATTTTATAATAAATATAGAACTCATGCCATAAAAACAGTTTTTCAATCGAATATTTAAAGAGCATTTCAATAGGTCGTATATTTAAAAAAATCAATCTGTAACAAAGCTAATTATTATGTTGCCTTATTTATAAGACGATCGATTTACATATAAAAATATTTATTTATTGATTTACGCCTGGGAAGGATTTATATATAAAATTAACATGAGTAAAAATAGAAGAATGTGACGAGTGAAAATGAGAGGAAACAGCTAAAAAATACTACATAAAATAATGATTGACAATATTTTTTTATTAATAATTATATTTTAAATATTGGATGACATCAAATAGTTCAAATTTATTAATTTTTAAATATTTTTTTTATAAATTTTCTAGAATAATTTATTATTAATACACACTACCTAAATGGCTATTTTCATACAAGGAATTCCCATAAAATAAATATACAGGAATAGACATTTTCTTGATTAAATTTCCATGTTTATAAGATAATTTATTGATTTTGACATTTTAACTAGGCTTGGCTAAAATGCTTAGTCGAAAAGCTTCGTTAAATTTCCATACCTATAGGGAAGTACAATTTTTATTTTTAATAAAATATAATGAATTGGTTATTTTATACTTTCCGCATAATTATCTTTAATTATATGGGATGTCTGGTAAATAATAGATAATTTTGAAATAGTAAGTGAAGTGATCAAGTAAAAAAAAAATCTTCACCAAGACCACAAATAAATGAATTTTACGTGTATCATATAATTTATAGGCAATTAATATTAAGACCGGTCATTATGCCATTAAAAAAATCCACTTATTTTTTTAGTGGATGTCCTGCATACATTGTGTATCATTAGATTTGACTTTGATAATTATTAATACAAACTTCACGAGCACCTGAACGACAAACAAAGAGGGGCACAAACTCCCTCAACTGCTGAAAATCTTCCCCAACTTACCGACGACGAGGTAAAACTTATTTGGTAAAGTATAGAAATTCGGCCAAGAATCCCTAATTGCTTGCCTTGAATTGGTCTCAAGTTTTTGCCACCGTTTGTGTTGTTTGTACATTTGCTTCGTGAATTATTTACTTGTTCCGCGGTGATTTCACACAGACGAGCTTCCATAAATTACCAACTTTAATATCGCAGCCTCTGACACTTGTATATATCAAATTACGAAACGTAATATAATCGCAGCACTCAAAATTTAACATTTTATAGTGAAATATTTATCGAGCTCTTAGTGTACATAAATATTCAGGGCTGAATGTGCATTCTGATCGTATGTTAACTAAATAGAAAAGCAATTAGGCAGCAGACTACTAAGAATTACAGTGTGGCGGGGTTATTCTGGTGAAAGTTAAATATAATAAATTCATTAATTTAGCTGGTTAGTACAATAAAGGGTGAGGTTATTTAAGAACACCAGTCACGTCCGAAGCCAATAAAAGGAGACATGGATCTGAACCTGAATCGTGATATATAAAAGCAGCCACCAGTTCATCATACCGGTACCAATTAGTAATATATACAATATACGTACAAGTATTAATATGAACAAATCACTTTGCTTCATTGTAGAAAATACCCTTTTTTCAATTAAATCCAATAATAAAGATGATTTTCATCTAATAAAAAAAAGACACAAGAAATTATTGCTTATCTACAAAAAAAATTTAAGTAATTTTGCTTGATCATCTGACACTCATAATTTTTATAATAAAATATTGTTTGATGACAATAAAAATTTATTATAATAATCATAAATATACAAGATTGACTTCAACAAGCTGAGAATATTTTAGGGGGTTGTAGGGTATCGCAAATGCAAAAAAAAGCGGAAAAAATTTAATATTTTTATTATTATTTAAAAATGACAAAAAAAAGTATTTAACAGACATAATACACACGCGACACTCACTACTGAGTTCTTCACAGAAACAGCTGAATACAAGATGGTGGCCCAAACTCTATTCCAAGAGCATTATTAACATATTTATTTATTAATTAATAATTTAAAAAAAACTTATTCTTGCGATATCCTACCACCCCCTAAAATATTCTCAGTTAGTTCAAGACCATTCTGTAAACGTACCAAAAATATTTCATTTACATCTGAAATAAATAATATAATTACCGACAAAGAAATACATCCAATAAATACGGAAGCTTTAATTACAATACCTTGAAAATTAAGATTTAAATTCAATTTTAATCCATTTATATCATGTTAAAAAGGCAACTACTTAGATTAAAAATGATATAAGTAATACCTAATTTAAATAAAATATATAAAATTTAATTAAAAAAGGACTACAAGCGTTGACCCCGACGTGATTTGAACACGCAACCTTCTGATCTGGAGTCAGACGCGCTACCGTTGCGCCACGGAGTCTATTAGCAATTGCTTGGTGACAAATGCATTAAGTCACTTCAATTGAACTACTTTTACATAAAGTAACACAGCTCAATTAAATATATATATAGGGGAGCTATAACGGAATTATAAAGAATTCATTCCATTATCAAATCTACTAACCAAACAGTAAAATTGCATATTTAATGATAGATGTGGCCTTATTTAGTCAGATGATAATTACTGTAATAATTCAGGCATGTTGGTTGTACCTTCCAACTCCACTTGAATCTCCCGAATAAACACAAAACACCTGAACAAAGGGCCTTTTGTAAATATTTACATTTATTTTATCATTTCAAACACGACATCTTAAAACTACAAAACCCTTTGTATTGTACATGCAATACGATACGATACTAGGTAAACAAGTCTTCATATTGAGACAATGCCGCTCATCTAGAACAATATAAATAATATTTTTAAAGACGGCTTCAGACAAAATAATTAAATTTGTATCTTAGACTGAGAACCAACAATGGAATAATATACACATATGGTATCAACTAAGAGCCGACTTCGTAAAATATTATATTTCACTAGATACTAATCGTATATTTAATATTAATCTGAATTAACTTTTTAGATACAGATAAGATTTAATATTAAATAAATTTATATTGTATTAAAAATAAAGAGCACAAGATCGAAAAAAAATGTTTTTTTAATAAATAATGTAGCGAATTAACGGACAGTTAATTAACACCTTTTTGTAAAGAAAAAAAAACATAAAAAACCCTCTTAAAAAGCCCTTCAGGACATTGATAAATAAATTTTATTTATCTCTAAAAGTAGACATTTTATATTGTAATTTATTATAATAAAAGCCTACAATTTTTCTTCTAGATATGTAGTATTATCCAATGAAAGAGCCAAAAATCGTATTATTTGATTTTCCACGTCGATGAAAGCAATAAAGCGCTACGAGAATATTGTTTTTTCATTACATACGACTGAATGCAGGATATTATCTTAAATATTATTATAAAATAAAGTATGTCAATTAGCATTGAAATGATAGTAATTGCAAGGACTGTGTCAGGCGTGGCTTATAGTAAGTTCACCAGGAAGAGTTCACTCCAGACACAATAAAGTATAAAAGACCATAAGAGAGATAGAACCTGCTTCCTCGTCCCACCGACATTCTAGTTGTCCGATTTTTCACCATAAAAGATTTCTTCTATCTCAGTCACCATTATTTCAACTGTACCCATGCTGTTTCCCACCTTCCCCATGAATAATATATAATTCCCCCGAAATAACTCGTGCAAAATGCAATAACTTTCAAGACCCTGTAAATAACATCAAGCGAGGTCGTGTCTTTCCATCGCCGAGTTATTATTTATTTCGTTTTATACTAAGAATCATTTGCATTTAATTTCATATGAAATATAAAATAATTTCTAATATCTACGATTATTTATGCATATGGTCATGGGTTCGAATACTGCTCGAATTGAAAAATAATCAGATCGGGGATGATATTAATATAAAATATTCATAAATCACTAAGTTATCCAGATAGTGATACAGTTGAACTCAATGAACTGTTATCTATAGAAGCGCCATGCAATATTCCGTCATACTATCGAACATGCCCGCTCATGAGGTGTGGTTGTGTTATATTTAATATACCATTCCTTAACCTCGATATAACAAAGTTTTTAAATTCCCCTTGAAACTGCAATCTATCCCTATTTTACCTCTACATAACAAAGTTTCATAAATATAATATTGACAAAACCTCGATAGAACGAATTACCGACATTCATTTTGCGTATTTTAGAGTGTCAAAAAAAATTTAGACTTATCAATTATTATTAAAATGCTGAAATGATCGTATCTTATGGTGATTGCGTGTGGAAGCTTATGATCTCTCAAGTCTTATGGGTAGTTTATGGGAAAGGCTATCTGAGCATACGTGACATTTAATATTGGACTCGTTATTATTATGACAGTGTTTAATATTCTGGAAGCCTGTAGGAAATTTCCATACGAGAGACATGCGCGATTAAAACATGATATATTACTCGGTAATTACTTTACATGAACAAAATCCAGCCCAAGTTCAAGTCCCAACAGACAAAATTTAAACAACCATCTTATTTAATCGAAAGTGAAAACTTTCACAGAGTAATAACTTAGTGCAAATTGATTTGGTAAAGCTGGCCATTATTTCTTGTTAGGTATTAAAATAATTTAATTGCATTATACAATCCAGTTTTTTTTAAATATTGGTTAAACCAAAAAAACTGTAATTGTGCAATCCTCAATTTCGATATTATAAATAAAAGATTTGTAATTTTCTGCTTTTACTCGATTTGATTCCAAACTAAATTCTGAGCCCCTTAATTGTCAAAGGCAATTAGTATGCGCAAATTAATAATTAAGTAAGATCTACGACTAATAAAGCACTAATAGATTAATAAAATACAATGATTTACCAGTAATAAAATAGTTAATTCCAAATACGTACAAAATTTAATCATAATAAGGCATTTTTTTAAACAATATCAATTTGTGCATTCATTAGAACACCTATTTGAATTACTATAGTGTGGTGTTCCGGTTTTTATTGAAAAACAAGGTGATATTGTTTGTAAACAGGAATGACATCATCTATAGACGGCATCACATGTTCCCTCTTCGGATGCAAGGGTGGTTGTTAGGGGATGAAGCGCATTAAAATGATGTGGGCTCCCATTGAAATTGCAAATGGGGGAGGAATTCTGTTGGTTTTTGACATGCAGCGCCGCAACGGACGCGTCCTAAACTAATTTCATCCAAAAGGCATACAAAACCATTCGACCACCAACCCCTTTTCAACCCTCTCAAATAAGACTACATACTGAGCATCCCGCATTGAAATAAATTGACTGAAAAATCAACTGATTCATTTCAAGCATTAAAAGAAACTAGTATGCAGTTTATACTATCCAATATTTTAATTTATTTGCATCACCTCTATAATTATTATCTCCCGCAGAAAAAAATCTTGGAGGGGTTTTTTTTGTCAATTTTTTATCCACTAATTAATCATGTAATATATGTAAATATTATTATATATACCAAGACTATTCTGTTAGTTGTAGCCTTAGGGCGGTATTGAATTAATATTAATAAGAGTGTGTTAGGTTAGGTTAGGTTTTTCTGAAAACAAAAAAATACACTAATTCATTGTTTATGTTTTATTGAATCATACATATTATATTTCATACCGATAGTGTTTTTTTAATGAGGATGCAGCTTCAGAATCTAAGTTTAGAAGGAACATAATAAAAAAGAGCATTGGTAAAATTCATCATACTCCATATAATAGTGTTAGTGAGTCGTGCTAGATTATGTGTATACGAATAGACTAGAGCTTGCTGGTATTAGTGTATACGCATATGTACCACACGCAAACACTCTCATTACACCATTATATTGAATATGGACCTTAACTTAAAAAAATCTAAAACAAAATAAACGAACGAGCCCAATTATTTCATAATATTTTTGTATCTATGCGCTTCCAATCACATTTAATTACACAACCCATAAAAGTTTACCCATACATATATTGAAAAACCATATGTATTTAGCGAAGAGATATATTAACTCATGCAAAATATGTAAATATGTGTAATGAGAATATAGGGAGTGAAAATTTCAGGTTTTTCACGGTTCCTTTTGAGAAGGATCGTGTCGACACTAAATTCGTTCCTAGAAAGAGAAGACGTGACTCAAATACGATATTCTTGGGTGAATCTTCAGGGACATTATTGTAAAAACGTTAGATGCATTATATCATTCTTGTTGGCTCGAAAACCGATGGTTCAGCTTCTGTCCACTGCTAGTTTGAATAATTCCAAAATGTCCAATTTAATACGACATCGACATGTCACTCTGATTTCCAAATATATTCTACGCAAAGTCCATTGGGATAATCTGTCAGTATATAATGAAATTGTTCGGTAATTTTATTGCTGAATATCCCAATAAAAATATACGCATTCTAAATTGGGTAGACAAAATCAGGGTTTTGCACAACAATTAAATAAAATTTAAAAAAAACTTTACTCAGAATGTTTTTTGTGCGTAAACCGAGAGACTTTTAGGGTATAAACTGAATCGTAATGACAGGACTCGGTTTTTTAACAATTGTTTATTTGTTTCTCATTGTTATCAAGTTTCTCATAATTTAATAATGTTTAAGAAATTCTTACTTTTTTCATTCGTATAGTAATAAGTATTTGTTTAAATTTCTACATATATTTATTTATTAATAATATTTATTTTAGTAGCACTACTACTGGTTTTTTTTTTAATTTTTCCCATAAATTATGTGATGATGTATTAATTATGCTAGTTACCAATAGAATGTACTGTATTAAAATAAGTAAAAGACTGTGAACTTAATATTGTAACATTTTATCATAGTTTATCAAAACAATATATATATGTAAATTATATTTAATAAAGAAATTGTATAACTGATGGAATTCTAACAGCCCTTTTTTAATTCGCTTATGGAAATTTCAAAGTCATCATCTTAAACTTAAGTTTTCTATTACAAACGATAAAAGATTATATCCATTCCTAGCGAGCAAAAATCATGCACGAAACTAAATTAATTTATTAAATAATTTGATAAAACATTAGATATTCATCGATAATGATGATTGAAGACAATATCATTCAACTCCAGCCAAAGAAAGCAATAACGTTATCATCATCATCATCATCATAAGCACTCCAGTTCAGTGATGAACCAAGGCTTCCCGCACCAGCATCTTCCACTTATTTCTATTGGAGGCCGCGCTCCTCCAGTTATTAATTCCTAAACTCCTAACTACCTTATAAAATTCGTCCGCCCACCTTAGCCTAGGTCTACCCTGTCTTCTCTTACCCACAGGCTTGCTGGATAGTATTTCCGATACTATCCCTCCTGCTCTTTCCACGTGTCCGGCCCAACCTAATGTTAAAGCCCTAATGAACTGCACTACGTTCACGCTCTTATATAATGAGTAAATCTCATCGTTCCGTCTAATTTTAAATAGTCCCGGTGCCTCCTGAACAGGACCCAAGATCCTCCTAAGAATCTTCCGCTCGAACCTAAGTAGTCTATCCTCTTCAGTCTTGGTAATAACCCATGTTTCTGCACCGTAGGTTAGTACTGGCCTAATTAGCATCTTGTATAATTCTACCTTGGTACTTCTACTTAGATATCTTGATCTGAGCAAGCGTACTAAGCCAAAATACGCTCTATTAGCACTTTGCAGGCGAGAGTTGATGTCCTGGTTATTTCCAGCCTCTTTAGTGACCACTGCTCCCAAATATACAAAAGAGTCAACCTGCTGAAAGTGGTCATTATCTATGTTCAGGCTACGATGTGCTACCAATTCCGAGTTGGATGTCACATGCATATACTGACTTTTATCTACGTTTATGACTAATCCTACTATTTTAGCGGCATCCCTTATTGCTCTAACCTTATCAATTAACACGTTCTTAGTTCTAGCGATAATATTTACGTCGTCTGCGAAAGCGAGTACCTGAAAAGACTTATAGAAGATATTAGACTTATTGCTACAACCTGCAAGACGCATAACCTTTTCTAAAACTAATGAAAATAACAGGGGGGGATATCACGTCCCCCTGTTTAACGCCTGCTCTGGTGATGAAAGACTCCGACAGTACACCATTTATCCGTACGTAGTTTTGGTGTCTGTCAGCGTCATTTTTGAGAGACTTATGAGTTTTTCCGGAAACCCAAACTCTCTCATCGTGCTGTAAATAATATCCCTATCGATTGTGTCGAATGCCTGCCTAAAATCTACGAACAAGTGATGAGTCTCCACGTCGGCTTCATTACACTTCTGCAATAACGTTATCATTAGAACAAAATGGCTGAAAGCCTGAAAAAAGAAACGCAAATAAATATAAGTATAAGAAGACTTGGGGGAAGAAAGGAAACAATTACCGGGAAGCTCTTCGTCCGCTTTCAGTAAACACAGGCGGAAAAACTAAAAAAAAAGTTTGCAGACTAAAAAAAACACACACACACACAACTCTCTGTTTTCGTATACGCGATTTATTTTTGAAGCGATCGAGAAGAAGACAAACTTTTTTATTGTAATATGGGCATAAAATTTATGTTGTGGGGTAAAAAGTAAACTAAGGCACCTGGTTGAGTCTTCCAAATTGAATAGCCGCGTTGGAATTTATTTACGAGCGAATGTTGTTTAACGAACATCTTAACACAGACGTGATTTATCTTTCAGTTTATGTTTGCTTTGCTCACAGTAACAATAATACATCAATTGTCTCATTAACTAGGGAGAAATAAATTAAGACTTCGTATTCTTAAAACTACGCTGTAAATCTTTTTCTGTAAAATTATTGAACTTTCAGGAAGACATATTTGTATATACTATAGGTCAAAATTTTACATTTTAAATAGAACCAAACATCAAAAAAACCTAATCTAATATGTTATTCGATGAATTTGAGACAGTCTTACTCTGAATTCCTGGTTCGTGAAAAGTGAACAGTGAGGCGAAAATTCAATCTTTCATTTCATTTCATTCGATTTTCATTTACAATAAATATGGGGAATAGAAAAATTGTTTAAATAATTCACTAAAAATCTAAATAAAAACGATCATATGTCAATTTAATAATACCAAAAAGCTGAGGATATAAGGCGCGTAACTATAAATAATATAATCATGGTTTCAAATTTCGCTTGAAAACAAATATGAGGTTTTGGGGATAATATTTATAAAAACCCGATCGATCGTCTTGATACACATTCACTTGGATTTCCTGAATTGTAAGGTGAATACCTCAGTATTTAGTCAGTAGTTTCAACTATTATTCAATTGGGCAGATAGCCGCTTTTTCGGTAACCTGTGTAAATGTTATAGTTAAATAGATCACGACAGGTGAATTTGATAGTCTGATTATTACTTCCACAATATATAAGTTTAAATTATTTGAGGCAAAAACAATATTGTGATATTTTGCAGGCGCATGCAGGCTTTGTGATAACATACTGAAAAGGTCTTCTGTAGTCAAATAGGCAATGATCAATCTCTTTCAGTGAAGCATGGAATAGTATAATAAAATTAATTGGCCCATCGCTAATAGGGTGTCGTAATAGCCGAGGGATTTAAGTTTGTTTGGCAGAGTGATTGTGAAGTGAACGGGGTATCGATTTCAAGCAGTGCAGTGGACGAATGGAGTGGGAGATGATGTCTCCGCTAGATTAAACCTAGGGTTATTGAAAGACGAGGGTCTGAAGCTGGTGCTCGTATTATAGTTCTGGTAATCCAATACCACCTACAGGAACCTCGATCGATAAAAGGAACCCTCTGTCTGTCTCCTTGTAACTGCCTAAAATCAACATGGCCTTCTTCACCTCCCATTACTAGCAGACGCATATTAACACCTGATAATCAATTATGTATAAACTAGGGTAATTTTAACTGTCATTTTCAATTTATTAATGTTTTTGATGTTCTGCTTATTTTTTTAATAGGACGGTTATATTTGAGTTTTGATTTCATTTTTGCTTTAAAGTGTTTTTTTTATCGATTAGAAGAAATTTTTTATTTTAAAAATGTGGATATCATAATAATGAAATACATCTAAAAATATTTTGAAATTATTTAATATTTTTAAATGCTCTGATTATTATTACTAATTATTATTTATAACATTTAACAGTTTACAATTAAATACCTTTTATTGATAGAGACATGAAACGTGTAATAGATAATAGATGAATCTACATTAGTTGCCGGTCAAATAGGACTATTTTACTATTTCGAAAAAGTCCCATTTAATAAATTAAATAATGTTTGAAAAGCAATATTTATTGACGTTTCATACATATTAAGGAATATTTTCGCATATCTTCGATTTTACAATCCCATTATACAATACAATTATATTATACAATCTATGAGAGTTGTATTTTTAAAAAAATCTACTATTTCACTGAAATTATTAATTATACCTTTAAAATGTGGTGAATTTATTGATTTTTAACATTTTTTAGACTTTTTGGAACGTTCTTTTAAAAATATTTAGGAGTTGAGTTTCGTACAATGTTGTGTTAGTGTAGTAAAAAGTTATACAACCGATATAAAGTATTTTTTTAAATAAAATGAGCTATCACGAGTAAGCTATCGATATAGTAAAATAATTATTTGATGCCGTTCCAAACTAGAATTTTTGTTGTTTTTTTTTAATTATTTGTATTATATTATTTAAATTTAACACAATTTTACTACTAAACACATACTAATATACTAATATACATACTAATATACTGCGAGGAAATTATTTGTTTTTTTTTTATTTTTTATGAATTTATTTTAAATTTAACCTTTTGATCTATTTGGATTTATCGACAGTTTAGCTCTGCCTGACTTAATAATCACCTTAGTATTCAAATTACAATCCAGAAAATCAGAGTAAACATAGGATGAGATGATAAATCGAGATTTTATAAATATTATCCCTGATTTCCCAGACGCAATATAATATAAAGATCCCTTGATAATATTTTATGTAGAAGGTCTGAGTTGTAGGTAATAATAGATTTGCAAATGAGGAATAGGTATATTTTGGTTCATTAATCCCAAGAGCGGCCACCCGTGTAATTTGTACCTGCTGGTAACACCTCATTCCTGATGGGATTTTCACAAAATTATCTCAACCGGAAAATACCCTTCTACGATTGTTTTAATTTGACCATTTTAAACCAATCAATCTCATCACACACTCTATCTAGTCTCAATATAAGTTAGGTGAAAACCTGAGGGTATCTAGTATATATAAAAGGGAGGGAATCTTTATTAAATAAAAGACTGTTGAATGATTCATAAAAAAATCCCCCTCCGTGAATAATTTTATTTACACATTTCAGAGCTGATATATATAGAAGCTTACTCAAAGAGGAATAAAATACATTCCTCTTTTAAGAATAGCAATTCAAAAACAAATTGAAACTAACATAGCTATTATAATGGCGGGCATAATATGAAAAGGTTGCGAAGCAAAAATGCATGAAGTCCTGAAATAAAATGTAAAATGTTTCAACTTCAAACGAAGCGCCATATTAAACTTCCGTTTCATCATATATTACTACAGATACACTTATATTATGACACATATATAAAATTTATTTTTGATATTCTTTGATCAAAGTCAACGTTTAAAATATGCGCCTCTTGAAATAATCAAAAATAGTAACATTGAAAAATATTCGTCATATAAATTTACATTATATGTGGCGTGTAATAATTTTCCTCATTTTATTAATAAAAGCCTAAATCTAAATAATCATTATCTGATCAAATATATTTAATAATAAAGTGTTGAATACACATCATCGTGTTCATTTTATGAACATACATATTTTTATCAAAGGGTTAATTGACTATTGAATAACTTTCAATTAAATATCAAAAAATGTACTGAAATAACGATACAATAAGTAGTATTAATAAAAGTAAATAAATTTGCATTAATTTATCAATAAATTTAAATATTTTCCACTAGTTATTTAAGTATGTATTCCCATAAAATATATGATTTGGATATTTCCGGTTGGATTTTAAATAATATACTTTTATTAGTTTTGACCGTATTCAATATAATAGTGTGTGCGTGTGGTGCGTATACGAATAGATGGCCAACCAATACTACATTGGTGTACACAAGCTCTATTTGTATAAACACCAATACTATCAGCTCTAGCACGAATCACTTAGACACTCTTTATTTAAACACGGCCGTATATCTAAAACCATAAAATTGTGATTTTTCTTAAAATTTTCTCAATATATAT
>JAGTTH010006964.1:0-30338 GCA_022606485.1 Agraylea sexmaculata | reverse complement strand
AGACATTTCATTGTGTTATTTACTCAGTAACCTCGAATATAAGAAATTCAAGAAACCAGAGCCCATCGCATTGTATTTTCACAAAAGGGGTCACACAATATTTAAAACTCCAGCACCAACAAACCTAAAATAAATTCACAATGAATGCGTAAATTGCAAAAAAATTGTTCAAATCTGAAATAGTTAATTGTAATTATTTTTAAAAGTGAAAAATTGCCTCCTAATATTTTTTGTCTTTGATGATCTAATTACATTTAACTATTATGAAAACATCGGTAATACCGATACCATCGAAATATTAGCAGGCCATACAACTGGATATGTAAAAATCAAGATGGTGGACCAAGTAGATGAGTTTAACTGAGGCTTTAAACACTGTAATCAATGTGATTAACAGTGTTTGAAAAACAGTAACGAAGAGCGAATTCACACGAATTTAGCACAGCTTAAACAATTAGTGTTGTCTCACTCAGACTCGTCTACTTGGTCCGTCATTTTGATATTTAAAGATCCAGTTGTATGGCCTGCTAATATATCGGTGGTATTTTTTACTCACATTTCATTTAAATATGACCCGATTCAAAAAACATTATGTAGTCCCGTCAATTATGAGATTTATTCGCAAATGCATAAAAATATTCCATGTCGATATGCGATGCACCTTTAGCTTTTTATATATATTATATATTCTGTCATTATCTCATTGTAAATTTCGGTTTGGTTTATTCAAATGATTTTATTATACATAAATCAGGTGGTATTTAACGGCGACAAATCAGACATCAAATATTATTCGGTAGCTTAGTGGTACTATAAATACAAATTCTATGTATAAAGCATTCACAACGTACATTTTTTTCAAATGTTGAGTAATCGACGACTTGAACCTCCATACATTACTTATTAATATGTGATATTTTGCATTGGATCGACTAAATATCGATGCGTGATTGCAGTTTAGTCAAAGGAGCGGCAATATTTCAATATTTGATATGATGGGGTGTAGATAAGAAATGCTACGAAGACATTCAGACCCGCATCCACCCCTAAAGTTTATAATGAATTGTGAAAGTTACTCGAATAAAGTTGGTCTTATCGGATTCTCTCACATACAATATTCTATAAAATACTCTCATGCTCTCTGATTTTCTTGCTTCTTGTCAAAATCGAAAAGCCTTCTTGCTAATGATATCCGGCTTTACACACTTTTGAGTTTATATCCCAGATTTGTGTTTGTAGTATGATAATTACAGAATATGCTTCAATATATTATATATGGATATCCTTTGCCAAGAAAATAGCTTATTGGAGATAAATCATGCTTGAAATGCTTCTTGAGGCTTTTTCCTAGATATTTTTATAGTGAAAGAAAGGGTGGCTCTTCCCTTCATAATAATCGCATTATACATTAAAAACCAGAAAATCAGAGTAAACCTTTTTTGGTCATATTATTATATAACATCATACAAAATATGAATAATTAATACAATCTTATCTTAAGATAATACATAAAATAACAGAAACTTGTATTTTTTGTGAATTTATTTTGAATTCAAATTGTTGATGATACATTGAACTATTATATAACAGTGACCGATTAAAGCAACTTTCTACTAATTAATTATATTATTATTCACCTGAAAATCTAGGAAATAGCAGTAAACATGAAACAATATATTATTTATTTTCTAGCTCGATTCAAATAGTATTTGTAGCTAAGGACCACCATGCATTAAGCTATTATTTTTTAATGTCTCTTTAATATGTAATTGTGAGACTCTTACAATTTTTTTAAATACATTTATTAATTGTATTACAAAATCAAATAATATTTTATTATATTAGTGAGATAATATTAGTTTGTGCTTTTATGATTTAATAATAAAGTGTCAAAGCGAGTGTCGCAGTTGGAATAGTTTCTTCAAGTAATTTTCATCGTAGCTCTTCTTTCCCCGCCTCTAATTGAAATTGTTGAAAAAGCATGAAATTCTTAGCCTTTCTCAAGATTATGAGAGACAAATTATGTAGAGAGACAGAGAGAAACGAAGAATCTAAGTCCAGATGTCCTCGATTGCTAGTTTGAATTTATCGTGAACAAATTGAAGGCCTAATCGACCATAGCACTTTGCTAGTATTTGAATTATTCATTTCAGAAATGTGCGTAAATTTATCGCCCCAAAGAGAAAACATTTGAAGAAGGCCTTTTTTTCACAAATAGCACTTTGTAAGCCTGTGAATAAAATAGTATTATTGACTGAATTCGAGTTAGCTGAACATGTGTCAGATTTTGGGTATTTTAGGTCTTTTGAATTGTATACATCAAGATATTCGATCGAATATTATACACTTCTCAATTAATGTTGCCATTTAATTATTTGATATTAATTACAATTTGAATATCTAATAAATATAGATCTTTTCAGGATAAGTTTTCAGCGTAATTTTGATACAAATATTATTATGGGCTTGCTGTATAATAATAAATAATATTGTGTTTTATTTATGTAACTTTCATTCGCAGTCCGTGTAATAATCATAGGTGGGTCACGATCTAATCTGAACTCTCGATCTTTCTTTGAAATGTTTCCCCCTAACTTTTTATACAACACAAACATTAAGGTCTTTGACCGAAATATAATTTTATTATTAGTATACAAATAATACCCTTATCAATGAAATCCATCCAATAGAAGTTTGATTGGGTTTCGAGTTTGTCTTTGGCTTGCTTTATACATAAAGAAAAGCAGAATTTATCTTTTATAGATATTTAATTATAAACGCTTCAAGGGGTTTTTCGAGAGTGTTTGAACACATTTGTTATTTAGACACAACAACCTATTAATTCATTATCTGTAGGTGATCTTAATTATTACTAGTTACACAGGTCACCGACAGAGCGGCTCTGCCCGACTTAATAGTCGCCTCATTTATCTTACAATACAGAAAATCAGAGTAAACCTGGATCAAGACGATTCGTCGGGATTTTATTAATATTAAAACTGATCTCCTAGTCGTAATAACCGATCAAATCATTATGTTTTCACTTGAGCGGGATTTAAATCCATGACCACATTGTAGGCACGCGCTTTATCCCCTGAGTTGGTTGTTATTTGTTAATTTGTATTATTTATTCGATTGATTATTTAATAAGCGAGCAATCAGGCAAATATTTGGTGTATTAAATTGGTTGTACAGCAATGGGGGAAATAAAATAATACACCGTGACACATTTAATGAATGGTGAGCATTTGCGGCGCATGAAATCATTTTTTAAGTATTGAAAGGTTATTTAAATGACGGTATTCAAGGGCTGTTTATTGGAAACCAGGGTGGTTTTTGAGCTGATGGCGGTAGCCATGAACAGAGATTACTCCATAGGGAGTCGTTTTGCGGTCACCATGAATATTGTATAACTGGGTTCACGTCTTGCAAACTGAACTTTCTGTAAATTCGAATAAGCAGCTATTTAATTTTACATGGTATTAAATACAATACAATATTGGTGGTGAAATAAGTAATCTATATGTTTAAGATTGATGGTCAAACGAACTTAGTTAATTGATTGGGCTGACCTTTATATTGGCTACAAAAAAGATTGTAAGGCGCTGAGAAGGTTATTCAGGCACTTAGATTCATCAGGTTGAAAATAAACAGTGCGTACTGCTTACAAAATAAGGGTTCTCTCTATAAATGAATCTTAGTCTGCTTTTCAAGTCAATGTTTTGACCCTAAGGTCCTCCACTTCAAAGGACTCGATGAATATTAAAAAAAAAATACAATGAACCACCGCATCGTACGAAATTTACGACTTTGCTATCAAAAACACCTGTAAATATTGAAATTCATAAAGAGGGAAAATGTAGAATATATTTTGTTACAGGTTAATTATATGGATAGTCAAATAAATTAATAAGAATATAGTAGAATTGTCAGTTTCGAGATAATCGAGTAAAATCATTAATATGTATTTAGTAACAACAATAAAGAAATTCGAGCTTATTTGCCAATGTCATTTTACGGAAAAAGGGCAAATAATATTTTATGTACCCACCCTATATTAAATCATCAATATTATTAAATGTCTCTGTTAATTTTATTTTACATATATGTATTCTTCTCATTACTATTGATATGCATACATATATTGGATTTATTTTTTAAATAACATGGTAAAACGTGCTGATTTTTTATTATTTAAACCTATTTTTTATTATTAAAGATTCTAGCAATGAACTATCTATAGAAGCGCCATGTAATATTACCTCGTACATTCAAATATGCCCGGTCACTAATAAATGTACATATTCTAAACCTTATACATATACACTCACACATACGAGGGATGAGGTCTCATGAAAATTGTAGTCCTTAAAATCCGACATGTTCGATAATCCGACACTCGAGAGAAATAAGATACAAAAACATCCGCAATGATCATGTAAATTGTTTACATAGTGACATATTATTTGTCCTAGAATATATCGAGCAACTTTTAATGTCGCACTTAACCATATTAAATTAAATACAAATGTTATTTGAAAGATCGACAAGTGATAGTTAAACATATGAGCGGTAGAAGCAGCGCCCCAAGCGGCTGACACACGAAACCTTTGGTGCTACATCTCATCTGTGCCTGATATGGTTTTGATGTCTTTTAAAGTATTATTGGCATCTCTATATATAAGCTCATTGGTTTTTAGTATTTGGGTGGACTAAAAAATAACACTATTATTTTCAATTATTGATCGTGTTGAATACTTGGTGGAATTCCATAATTATTTAAAGAAATAAGTTTCAGAAGATGACTACATGTTGGTAGTCGAAAGCGATTAGACTGTCATAAAAATATAGTGGAAATTACAAGCTTATTTCTTTAAATAACTATTATTTTCATTCAGAATTTGTGAAATAAGCAACTGCAAAGAGTTCTGATTGTTGATATCGTATTACAGTGTGATCAATTACGGCCGTTGGTAATGATGCTCTTCAAAGAAATACTACATTAGCCTTAATATGAAAGCACTCAGTAGCATCAGGTTCATTAACAGATGGTCTATTTTGTTTCACCCTTCGAAATTTATTAAAATTGTGTATATAAAAGTCTACAGTTATTTATTTGTCGTAGAACGGTTACTATGTAAAGAAAAACATCTTGCTTAAAATGTCATCTTGATATGTGAATAGAGTGTGTAGTCATTTGCATGGATATTTCCATCCAGTTGAATGTTGTTAACGATAAGGTTTTGTAATGTGAAGGGTCCGCTTACATACATTGTGCTTACCTGTTGTAGCAGCTACGCCGTAGCACGACGCCTACTACATACCAACTACGGAAATGGGACGTGCACAATATTACATTGAGCTCACTTAATTTCACACGTGTACGTGATATTTATATAGTTTAAAGAAATTATTCAATAATCAAATTAATATAAATCGTAGTAGAATATGGTTTAGTATCACGTGTATTGGCCACGTAATAAATATTAAATTATAAGTACGGAACTTTTTCTCATACTCCATAAAAGAACGTAAATAATTAATAGCCTACAAAAATCAAAACTATCAATTGTGTCAGAGTGCATTTTTCAATAGTTAAAGCTTCTTTTATTATCAAATATGAATTCCCATAAAAAATATAGACAAATAAAAAATACAGCGTTTAATAACACTCGTAAAAGATTATATCATAAAAATTGTTTAGCTTAACGAGTATCTATTTCACATGAAGACTAAGAATCTAGAATGAATTATGCTCATTCTGAAAAGCACCACTGCTTTTAATGGATTAATTGATTAACTGTAAAATTTGGTTATGTTAGTTTAACAATTGTTTTGACGAGACAAGTAGCGATCGATTAAGTAATTAAATTGGTTGTCACGGGACTCCTTTATATAAAAAGTGTGGTGAAATTTTACATAAATTTATTGCGATTCAGGAAATGTGTATTTATAAAAATAGTAGCCATATTCCCACAAGTTATCACGATTGTCGGGAGCAAGGGCGCAATTTTGAAAAGTTTCCTCGATCCTGACAAAGGAAAGACCGAAATAGTAATCCCGGCGGTGTACAAGTAATATTGTAACTCGAGGATAAAGTTTCCTGGTCCATTTTAAATACATATTACCAGTGGTGCTTTAGTTTAGTATTGGATCAGCCTGTGTCCCTGTGGCACAATATAAGCCACCGGGAAATGAATTTGCAACGGAAAACTTTTGATCAAACCAAAAACAGCATTTACCCGACGCTATTTTACTGTTTTGATTAAGCGCTTTGATCTTTTTTTTATCCAACGGCGTGAAAAGCTTTTGATCAATGATGTGCTTGTATTTGGAACCTTCAATAAGAGACAATATGCTAATAATACATATGAACTGATTTACAATTCTTACCGATAAAATATTAATTTTTTGAGAGGATCTTTATGAGAGGATTTTTTAGACACAACAACGTGTTAATTTTCTCTCGGTGATCTTAACTATTACTAGTTACACAGGTCACCGATTTAATAATCAGTATTTACCTTACAATACAGGAAATTAGAGTTAATCTGGATCAAGACCATCGATCGGGATTTTATTAATATTATTCCCGATCTCCCAACTGTAATAACCGATCAAACTTGATAGATTTGATTGGGAGTTGAACCCATGACCACAGTATTTGTAGCAACGTGCCTTATCCCCTGAGCAATTACGCTGGTTATACTAGGGTTTAAGTGTTCCGTAAAATATTTTTGTAGTAATAATATTACTATTTGTTTTTTATGTTTATAAATGTCGTACTTTACCAACAACCAAAATCTTTCAGTAAGTATTGACTAATATGAATTTTTTATTTCGTAGATACTTCTACTTTTTCAACAATACTACTATGAGGTAAGCGTTTGTACACAAACAACTACTACAGTTGCAAGCTTGTTATTGGTTGTCTGAGTCCCTACAGTGAAAAAAACGACTACACTGATACTTTCTAATTAATTAACAACAAACCAGCCTCCAATTAAATACCATAATAGCTAAGGGGATAAGGCACGTGGCTACAAATACATACTGTGGTCATGTGTTCAAATCTCTCTCAAGTAAAAAAATATATTTCATCGGTTATTATGACTAATAGATTGTGAATATTATTATAAATTTATTATTAATAATTAAATTAAAATTGATGTGTCTTGATCTAAGTTAACTCTGATATCCTGGATTGTAAGGTAAACACTGAGGCATTATTTTGGTAGAGCCGCTCTATCGGTGATCTGTGTTACTAGTAATAGTTAAGATCATCGACAGTCGATGAATTAACACATTGTTGTGTCAAGCAACCAAAATTTGTAAAAACCTTTCCAAAAAATCCCCTCGATGCATATTTATAAAGAAATTAACAAACGATTCTTAATAAATTCAAAAATTAAATTAAAGTACAGCAAAGGATTACTGTAAAATTGATCGTCTTTTAAAAAATGTCCATTTACAGAATGTTTATATTGAAAACTTCCCACAGCTTGACTGTCAAATTGCCTTCACCCTTGGCTTGTGTTTTTGACAGGTCGATCCTTTTGAAAATATTACGTTTACAGAAAACATAATAATCGATTAAAAGTGGTCTATTGCACTACTTGCTAATCTTGAAAAGAAAATAGTTTGGTTTCTTGCGTGCTTCGGTACTTGGTCTCTTGTTGTTGTTCGGGTCAACTTTGATGAACACGCTATCTTCCTTCGTTAAATTCTTACTACCACTTCAGGTTCATTGCCAACAAGAAATTTAATTCTAGAAAAGTATATTGTTATATCTTATCGAGGCACTGTTGATTCTGATGTGCCACTTTCTTTGTTTATTCGGTGGAAGTTTCTTCAATTTAGATGCAGATTTCTCAACAACGAGTGAATTCTGAAAGGAGACATTTCATTGTGTTATTTACTCAGTAACCTCGAATATAAGAAATTCAAGAAACCAGAGCCCATCGCATTGTATTTTCACAAAAGGGGTCACACAATATTTAAAACTCCAGCACCAACAAACCTAAAATAAATTCACAATGAATGCGTAAATTGCAAAAAAATTGTTCAAATCTGAAATAGTTAATTGTAATTATTTTTAAAAGTGAAAAATTGCCTCCTAATATTTTTTGTCTTTGATGATCTAATTACATTTAACTATTATGAAAACATCGGTAATACCGATACCATCGAAATATTAGCAGGCCATACAACTGGATATGTAAAAATCAAGATGGTGGACCAAGTAGATGAGTTTAACTGAGGCTTTAAACACTGTAATCAATGTGATTAACAGTGTTTGAAAAACAGTAACGAAGAGCGAATTCACACGAATTTAGCACAGCTTAAACAATTAGTGTTGTCTCACTCAGACTCGTCTACTTGGTCCGTCATTTTGATATTTAAAGATCCAGTTGTATGGCCTGCTAATATATCGGTGGTATTTTTTACTCACATTTCATTTAAATATGACCCGATTCAAAAAACATTATGTAGTCCCGTCAATTATGAGATTTATTCGCAAATGCATAAAAATATTCCATGTCGATATGCGATGCACCTTTAGCTTTTTATATATATTATATATTCTGTCATTATCTCATTGTAAATTTCGGTTTGGTTTATTCAAATGATTTTATTATACATAAATCAGGTGGTATTTAACGGCGACAAATCAGACATCAAATATTATTCGGTAGCTTAGTGGTACTATAAATACAAATTCTATGTATAAAGCATTCACAACGTACATTTTTTTCAAATGTTGAGTAATCGACGACTTGAACCTCCATACATTACTTATTAATATGTGATATTTTGCATTGGATCGACTAAATATCGATGCGTGATTGCAGTTTAGTCAAAGGAGCGGCAATATTTCAATATTTGATATGATGGGGTGTAGATAAGAAATGCTACGAAGACATTCAGACCCGCATCCACCCCTAAAGTTTATAATGAATTGTGAAAGTTACTCGAATAAAGTTGGTCTTATCGGATTCTCTCACATACAATATTCTATAAAATACTCTCATGCTCTCTGATTTTCTTGCTTCTTGTCAAAATCGAAAAGCCTTCTTGCTAATGATATCCGGCTTTACACACTTTTGAGTTTATATCCCAGATTTGTGTTTGTAGTATGATAATTACAGAATATGCTTCAATATATTATATATGGATATCCTTTGCCAAGAAAATAGCTTATTGGAGATAAATCATGCTTGAAATGCTTCTTGAGGCTTTTCCCTAGATATTTTTATAGTGAAAGAAAGGGTGGCTCTTCCCTTCATAATAATCGCATTATACATTAAAAACCAGAAAATCAGAGTAAACCTTTTTTGGTCATATTATTATATAACATCATACAAAATATGAATAATTAATACAATCTTATCTTAAGATAATACATAAAATAACAGAAACTTGTATTTTTTGTGAATTTATTTTGAATTCAAATTGTTGATGATACATTGAACTATTATATAACAGTGACCGATTAAAGCAACTTTCTACTAATTAATTATATTATTATTCACCTGAAAATCTAGGAAATAGCAGTAAACATGAAACAATATATTATTTATTTTCTAGCTCGATTCAAATAGTATTTGTAGCTAAGGACCACCATGCATTAAGCTATTATTTTTTAATGTCTCTTTAATATGTAATTGTGAGACTCTTACAATTTTTTTAAATACATTTATTAATTGTATTACGAAATCAAATAATATTTTATTATATTAGTGAGATAATATTAGTTTGTGCTTTTATGATTTAATAATAAAGTGTCAAGGCGAGTGTCGCAGTTGGAATAGTTTCTTCAAGTAATTTTCATCGTAGCTCTTCTTTCCCCGCCTCTAATTGAAATTGTTGAAAAAGCATGAAATTCTTAGCCTTTCTCAAGATTATGAGAGACAAATTATGTAGAGAGACAGAGAGAAACGAAGAATCTAAGTCCAGATGTCCTCGATTGCTAGTTTGAATTTATCGTGAACAAATTGAAGGCCTAATCGACCATAGCACTTTGCTAGTATTTGAATTATTCATTTCAGAAATGTGCGTAAATTTATCGCCCCAAAGAGAAAACATTTGAAGAAGGCCTTTTTTTCACAAATAGCACTTTGTAAGCCTGTGAATAAAATAGTATTATTGACTGAATTCGAGTTAGCTGAACATGTGTCTTTTGAATTGTATACATCAAGATATTCGATCGAATATTATACACTTCTCAATCAATGTTGCCATTTAATTATTTGATATTAATTACAATTTGAATATCTAATAAATATAGATCTTTTCAGGATAAGTTTTCAGCGTAATTTTGATACAAATATTATTATGGGCTTGCTGTATAATAATAAATAATATTGTGTTTTATTTATGTAACTTTCATTCGCAGTCCGTGTAATAATCATAGGTGGGTCACGATCTAATCTGAACTCTCGATCTTTCTTTGAAATGTTTCCCCCTAACTTTTTATACAACACAAACATTAAGGTCTTTGACCGAAATATAATTTTATTATTAGTATACAAATAATACCCTTATCAATGAAATCCATCCAATAGAAGTTTGATTGGGTTTCGAGTTTGTCTTTGGCTTGCTTTATACATAAAGAAAAGCTGAATTTATCTTTTATAGATATTTAATTATAAACGCTTCAAGGGGTTTTTCGAGAGTGTTTGAACACATTTGTTATTTAGACACAACAACCTATTAATTCATTATCTGTAGGTGATCTTAATTATTACTAGTTACACAGGTCACCGACAGAGCGGCTCTGCCCGACTTAATAGTCGCCTCATTTATCTTACAATACAGAAAATCAGAGTAAACCTGGATCAAGACGATTCGTCGGGATTTTATTAATATTAAAACTGATCTCCTAGTCGTAATAACCGATCAAATCATTATGTTTTCACTTGAGCGGGATTTAAATCCATGACCACATTGTAGGCACGCGCTTTATCCCCTGAGTTGGTTGTTATTTGTTAATTTGTATTATTTATTCGATTGATTATTTAATAAGCGAGCAATCAGGCAAATATTTGGTGTATTAAATTGGTTGTACAGCAATGGGGGAAATAAAATAATACACCGTGACACATTTAATGAATGGTGAGCATTTGCGGCGCATGAAATCATTTTTTAAGTATTGAAAGGTTATTTAAATGACGGTATTCAAGGGCTGTTTATTGGAAACCAGGGTGGTTTTTGAGCTGATGGCGGTAGCCATGAACAGAGATTACTCCATAGGGAGTCGTTTTGCGGTCACCATGAATATTGTATAACTGGGTTCACGTCTTGCAAACTGAACTTTCTGTAAATTCGAATAAGCAGCTATTTAATTTTACATGGTATTAAATACAATACAATATTGGTGGTGAAATAAGTAATCTATATGTTTAAGATTGATGGTCAAACGAACTTAGTTAATTGATTGGGCTGACCTTTATATTGGCTACAAAAAAGATTGTAAGGCGCTGAGAAGGTTATTCAGGCACTTAGATTCATCAGGTTGAAAATAAACAGTGCGTACTGCTTACAAAATAAGGGTTCTCTCTATAAATGAATCTTAGTCTGCTTTTCAAGTCAATGTTTTGACCCTAAGGTCCTCCACTTCAAAGGACTCGATAAATATTTAAAAAAAAATACAATGAACCACCGCATCGGACGAAATTTACGACTTTGCTATCAAAAACACCTGTAAATATTGAAATTCATAAAGAGGGAAAATGTAGAATATATTTTGTTACAGGTTAATTATATGGATAGTCAAATAAATTAATAAGAATATAGTAGAATTGTCAGTTTCGAGATAATCGAGTAAAATCATTAATATGTATTTAGTAACAACAATAAAGAAATTCGAGCTTATTTGCCAATGTCATTTTACGGAAAAAGGGCAAATAATATTTTATGTACCCACCCTATATTAAATCATCAATATTATTAAATGTCTCTGTTAATTTTATTTTACATATATGTATTCTTCTCATTACTATTGATATGCATACATATATTGGATTTATTTTTTAAATAACATGGTAAAACGTGCTGATTTTTTATTATTTAAACCTATTTTTTATTATTTATTTATTAAGAGAAAACAGTTCTTTGGAATACTAGAGAACTTACATCTTTTTTTAGACACTACAACGTGTTAATTGTCTGTCGGTGATCATAACTATTACTAGTTACACAGGTATTCATCATATCATATTTACCTTACAATACAGGAAATCAGAATAAACCTGGATCAAGAAGATCGATCGGGATTTTATTAATATCATTTCTTAGTCGTAATAACCGATCAAATCACTTAAAAAACATTTGACTAGGGCAGGATTTGAACCCATGACTACAGTATTTGTAGCCACGCGTCTTTCCTTTGAGGTATAACGCTATTTAAAAGTATACAATTGAGAATATAATATGAAATATAATAGAAAGTTTTATGTATATACACCAATTTAATTACAATCAATATATTTGGATAAAAGTTTAATATTACTAGAGTGTTGTGACGTAAATTTTAAATTCATAAGTATAGTTGAATTGATAATCCTCGTAGCCTGCAAAATATATTAATTATACTTTTATAATTGCTTTAAAGGCTTGTTAGTATGATTGACACAATTCGGTCATGGATTTGTTATATTTAACAAAGGTTGTATAGTTGTTAACTATTGCTTCGGCAAAGGATTAAGGGATAAAAGTGTTTGTGAGCAATCATGAAGTGTGGATTGAAGCACAGTAATCAGCTTTGGCCAATTAGTGATAGAGTCAATCAAACAGGACGCTTTTGAAACACAAAATCTGATTGCTAATATCAATGCAATCGCTTACTTTATAATTGTAATCACTTTTCGACATTTATCGCCAACAAACATGAACATTATATATAAATGGCCGAATCAATGGACTTATATCTATAGAATGCGTATTAGAATGTAGTATAGAATACGGACACGTTCCAATGTATAAAAACAACAAAAAAAGTATTGTTTTTATACATTGGAACATGTCCGGCATTACTACATGCGCATATTATACATAAACTTCATATATAGTGGGCTGTGGCGACCTGCAACACTGTGGTCACTAAAATCCGAAACAAAACATCCGTAATGATCATGTTAATTGTTTTACATATTATTTTTCTTTGAGTATATCTCTGTCACTTTACCATATTAAGTAAAAGAAATGGGTTTTTATTTTTTTCCATACTTTATAATCATGTCAAATAAAAAGGAAAATTCTCATTTTAGTTATAGGTAAAAAGATTTACATATTCTGTACAATTCATAAGATGTTTTGTATTATATATATTCATTATATAATTCAAAAGTAATAAAGAAATTGCATATAATATTAAATTTTTGATAGTGAATTCCATAACTTAAAGAAATCTGTTTGTAATTTCCACAATAATTTATTACAGAGTCTGAGCACTTTCGACTACTAGTAGTCATCCTTATTTAATATATATATATATATATATATATATATACATATATATTATATATATATATATATATATATATATATATATATATATATATATATATATATATATATATATATATATATATATATATATATATATATATATATATATATATATATATATATATATATATATATATATTAAGTGAAATCTTTGTTGATGAGTTTTTGTTGACTAAATTCATCTTTGTCTCCCATGTTTTTTTACTTCTTTTAACGTATTATTGACACCTCTATATGTAAATATTAGCTAATTTGGGCGGATTCTATATCGATGGTATCGGCTAAATCTCCAGTAAGCTCATTTTCATATTTGCGGCACTCAGACCACAACATGGATTGCTTGTATCCATTGCAAGATAATATTATTTGTAGTGATGAAAATCCTGTGTTTCCTCTCGAGACAGACCAGAAGCCACAACACATCCAAAGTGCTAAAACATCCAACCGCAATTGTATTTCGAGCAAGCGTGCAAATGTAACAACATTTTATTTTATTTCAAAGGGAATATGTGTACCAATTCAAGTTTTGAATGCAAATTGAGACGAATACCCCAAGGAAAATGTTTCAGGAAAGCCAATTTCAATTGCGTGTCTTAATGTCGGCTGGAATTTAAGGGAAAAATATATACGACATTCAACAATTTTATTCATTCCCGGATAAATATAGACTGAATGGCTAATAATGTTCTATTATTTACATAACTAACGATTTATACTTTGCAACTATTAGTATACATATATGCGTGTAAAGCTATTTAAGAAGCTTATTTATGTAGATATTATGTGAAAACTTATGTCATTTATAATTAATGTGTACTTTCACCAAAATATTCAGTTATTTTATAGTAAATGTATTACGTTAAACATACACAAAAACTTGTTAATAACCCATATATAAAGAGTCAATTTATTAGATAAAGCTAATTTAAGTGTAGCCAAAAAAACCATTAAGAATATTTATTTAGGTTTCTAATAAAGAATATTGCGTTTTTATAACATAAGGTTTTCGTTACCATGTACTTTTTTTATCCATTAAATTTATTGTGAATACATAATTTAAATGCCAATGATGTTTAAAATCGAGTTTGTTTTAAACCTAACCTAACCTTACCTCGAAAATTATAGTCGTATTTACACCTAATGAACAACAAGTTCAGCGGTAATTTAAAATCTCGCTGTATTTATAGTTTCATGTATTAATAAAAAATCTCTCGTAGTAATTACATTTTTTGGATATATTTTATTATGTGAATAAAACCCCAGAACTTAATTTCAGTACAATTATTTATAGTTCTTAGTCCTATTTATAACTGACGAGTGCTGCACTATCACCAATGTGACTTGGGATCCCCCATAATGCTCTAGCGGTATTGTAGTATGATGTAATAACATTTTTTAATATTATTAAGAGAAAACAGTCCTCTGGAATACCGGATAACCTACATCTCTAATGGAGCTTTCTTTTTGAGAGGGTTTTTTATACACAACAACGTGTTAATTGTCTGTCGGTGATCTTAACTATTACTAGTTACACAGGTCACCGACTTAATAATCAGTATTTACCTTACAATCCAGGAAATCGATATATCGGGATTTTATTAATATTATTCCCGATCTCCCAGTCGTAATAATCGATCAAATCATTTTAAAAATTCTTGACTTGAGCGGGATTTGAACCCATGACCACAGTATTTGTTGCCACGCTTCTTATCTCCTGAGCTATTACGCCGGTGGATATGTATTTATAAGTAAAATAATTTAAAATGATTGCATATTTATATTGTATAGTTATAATATATAGTGAAGGTTGCAGGAAGTTCCTTTGTGTCATGTTGATATGATTATTTATTGTTTCAGGTGTTATGTTAGGGTGAGGCTGGTCAGGATGGGGCGGCACAGGCAGAGCCCCAGGGAGCTGGGCTAGAGCCGGGCCGCCCACCGCTCCTCCCGCCCCCACCCAAACCTCCACCGCCCCACAACAACATGGACGACGTCATCCGCTACAGGCCGATGGCATTCGACAAGGTAAGATATCAATAAAGGATTTTATTCCACATATAACGTCATGTATCTTGATTATATTCATGGAATAGTTATTCACATTTTCCACTGAAAGAGCAAGGGTATGATTTCATCCCCCAGCATGAACGTGATCCTTTTTATGTGTCGTGTCAAAGACTTTCAAAACGTGTTTTTTCCCTTTTTCATATGGCTGAAACTTTTACACAGTGTTGATTACGTGACACTTTTAACAGACTCGTGGAAAGAATCGAGCTTCGTGGAAAAGTTACCCATTATACACAAACCTATTTGCTTCAATTTTTCTTCTACTTTTCATGAAGCCTCGTGCGCAACAACGAACTAAGTCTTTTTGACAAAAAAATAAACGAAGAAAACATCCTTCAAAATGGTGGATGCTTGGTCGTAAGACTCGCATTTATAATAAGACCCTATAGAGCCTTCGCAAATGGGTGATTTAATATAAGGAGACCAAAATAACTCTGACGCTGCGGCCGATTGATGTAGTCATTATTTATATTTTTTGTCATTATGTATAACGATTTGTATTACTTAAAATCTGTGTATTTATTATGAGTAATATACGTTTAATAAAATTGTTTATCACTCCTGAATCTATTTTGGATCACGTCTAATCAAAAGTTTTGAAAGGCGTCATTGAGTAGTGACTTTTTGCCAGCCATGTCCATTGTGTCTAATTTATTTTCATCTAAGAAACAATGTGAAACTTTTGATTGCGTAAAGTCATCTTGACGATAATAATAATTATTATCAGACGCGAACCCTAATACTACAACAACAACAACACCAATATTTGGAGGGTGTTATAAATTTAAAGGAGAACTTTTGGGATCTAAGGTTCTTCCTACCCACACCGAATATTTTATTATCAAATTCTAGTGAATGCGTATCATATTATATATATTATGTGAGTATATTTATCACTGAAAACCTTTACGTCATGTTAGTGTCCTTTTGATCAAAAGAAAAAATATGATGTCGACAATCCATCAGAGAACCCCTTCGTAGAAGCGTGAATTATTGTCCACCGGTCAGTAAATGTAATAAAAATGATCCATGAAAAAGTCGACAGTTTCTGTAAATACCAAAATCAATGTCCATTAAATTTATAATATATATAATTTTGACTACAAGACCAATTTCAATTAATATAGGTACGATATTTACACAGTTACAACATAATGGGATTTTATTTGATGAAATGTACATTATAGTATAGGTTGGAATAATATTTAATCATTCCTTAGTTAATGATGTGCTTTCATTAAAAATCTTCTTATTTTTTCATTGATTACAATAATCAAATAAAAGATGTCTTTAATTGAACATGAAATATTTTAAAAGCCTTGATGTATTGCCAACACAACCACATAAAATAATTTAAAATCGGTCAAGTTGTTTTTTCTTAATAATAATAAATTTATTATGTGTCAATATACTACGAAAATTAAGTGAATAGTGTTGCCATACGATATTAACATCACATATTCACTCATAAATAACAATTGAATATTCTTACACTGTCATAATAAATTATTTTTAATTAACATTTGGCCCGTTTTAAATAAAATTGACATGTTGTATGTATACACATATAACACAAATATACTAAGAAGTGAATAGTGTTGCCATACGATACTTACGTCATATACTCCCTCAATAATGACAACTGAAGATTATCAAACTGTCATAATAAATTATTTTATTTTGAATCAATTATTTTTTTGGTCGTGTTAGCATTACGTGAAAGCCTTTAACATATTTGAGGTTCAATTAAAGAAATGTTGTACCTATATTGATTTGAATAAAAAATGTCATCAATGAAAAAATAAAAAGATTTTTTAATAAAAGCACATAATGATTGACACTAAATATATAAGATTGATTCTATACTAAATGATTTTTATTTATTGTAATTTTAGCTGTAATCATGTCCCATTCTACTTGATACAGTAAGATCTATAAAACCCACCATTCCTTGTGGGTTTATTAACGGTAATACCGAAATGTGGATATTTTATTAATTAAATATATACACCTTTATTGATATTATCAATTAAGCTACTAATTTGCATTGTGTTATGATGTAATTTATGACGTATTAATGTGAAAGCAGAAATGTATCTGATGGATTTATGGATAATAAACCCACACTATCGTGAATATTAATATCATGCTGTTTATATTAGGAATAATCTGTCATATCGATATCAATTTAGTTTATATAATAAGGGCTGATTATAAAGTTACACGAAGGTATATGTTAAAGTTTTACTTGAAAATCAGGACACTGACAATCTGACAATCCCATGTGCTTTTCTCCCCCAGGATGGGTTTTTTTTTGTTTTGATTTGTCTCGGTAGATGTTTGCTGGTTGCCATACACACGAAGTCCTCTTTGAAAGAGTCCGCCATTTTGAATAGTCGTCGGTTGAAAGGCGAGCGCCTCGACGCCTCACTTTTTCATTCTTTTTGAGAACGTTTGATGTATGTATGCTCTTACAAGGCCTCGAACCTGGGACGCTTGCTATTTTCAATACAGTCAACTACGTGATAATATATGGAGATGACACATTCTGTATGACCTATTTCTACAAATTAAACAGCATTTATTTTTTAAAGTTTTGTGTGTATTGTTTTATATATGTACTTGGTTTTGAACTCAGATTTTAATGTGTTCATATATTTTAGGCGATCAGTTCCATAAACACGAATTCATCATTGACCTGTTTCGAGTAAAGCGACTTTTTAAAGATATTTTTCGAGACGAGATATTCATAAACTTTGTTTAAAATATATTTTTTCTATTTTAAATAAATGAAAATAATATAATATTTTATCGAAAACAAAAATTTAATTTAAGCTACTAATATCAAATAAATGAATTTTTTTATAAAATGATATCTTTTAAATAAATTAAGATTAACAGTATCATCAAAATTACACACTGATACTAATAAGAAGATCAGGATTAAATTGACCTCATAAAAATAATAGAACATGCATACATAAATACCCTAAATTAACAACCACACGAACTGTAATATCTATTGTTTATTCTTCCATAAAATATTAATGAATATAAATTATTGAGGGACAAAAATAAATCGCTATGTTGGATATCCGCGCAATTTTAATATTCCTTTAAATAATAACCGAATCCCGAACAGTGAGCTACGTAACTTGGGAGCTATTGGTTCATTTTTGTTTAATCAATTGGTTTGTACTGTAGTGATTGCTCAAAAATGCAGCACTTGGTGACATTTAGTCTTGAGTTAGATGACTAAATAATATTTAAAAGGAACAGACTATCAAAATCTTATATGTATATTATTTTTTATTCCATGAATTATTAAATAAATAAATGAAATTATTTATTTAATAATTCATGAATTTATTAATATGAAATTATTAAATAAATAAATGAAAACAAGGTACGGAAATATAAAGCTATGTCGAATAGGCGTGCAATATTAAAACAAAGCGTATAAAATAAAATATGCTTTTATTAAGTAGGTTGACGGTTCCTAGAACGTTAGGTTACCAAATGAATAATTTCCATGAAATTAAAGTTAGCTTAGAGAGTTAAGTAAATCAAATAACGTCAGTGCAATGTGGGCCTTGAAAGTGTTTGCTGAAAGTTGTTTGATGCTTTGATGTGTGAGATTTCCTGGTAAATGCTTTCAGATCTTCTGTGCCTGAAATTCTTTGCCTCGGGCAACACATTTTCAATTTGTGAGTAAATTGTAGTATAACAACTTGTCGGTACCGAATGAAACTGTTTATTATAAAGAAGACTACTTCTTAGAGTACAATCTCGGCAAAGAACATTGCAAAATAGGTATTTTTAAATAGCTCTTTGGCTTGTGGTAGGTTATCGCAAAGGTCTAAAAATTATTAATTCTATCAGTAACCCAAAATGTCTATGCCAAAACCAGAAGCTTATTTATAAATACATTATTTTAAAATGGCACATTGACAATGAATATTTACATTGAATGAAAGCCATACCAAAATGATTGTATCAAAATATTCCAATAATATTATAACACAAATACATATGTGTCTTATTCTCTCTTTTAAATTGTCAATTTGTTGATACCTCTTTGTGTTAATAACCCATAGATATCAAAAAGTGCCAATCTATTAAATAATGTCAATTTTACGTGTACCCAACAAAACAATAAAATATCTTAATAAATTGGAAATACATTATTTCTCTTTTTTTTGTCGTAACCTCTTTATTAAATTTATAATGAGATATTGACAATACACTAAATTAATTAAATTTAATGTCAATACATCATTCATATTTCAGTGATGTATAAAAATAAGTTTATTACTTACCGCCATAGTTAAATTGTATATTTTGGTATATTAATAAAAATAAACAAATCTGTCATACAAAGAGTTCAAGAAACGTCTCTCAAGATTCTCCAAAAAAATTCTGTCCCAAGAAATTATATTCTTTAAAGCGTAGATAACGAGTTTAATTGATTTATACAAATTGGTAATTTAATTGGAAAAGTATTAGAAAGATCTAGATATTCTTAGATCTTAGATTTTATTAGTCAAATTAACACCTTCTCTTCTTGTCTGTTGTGAAATATACAAAATATACTTAAACTGAAGTGTATTAAGTGTAAAAATAATAAAATACGGTGGTATCTCGACATACGAATGTTTTGAGATACGACGAGAATTTCTATCTCGACATACGACGAAAATTTTTATGCGCGATAATTTTATGGATGATCGCTAATTTTTAAGGAAGATCATAGCTTGAATTTCGCGCCAGAATTGTGTATATGTAAAAATCAATTAATAATCAATAAATATTTATTATGTGCGTTATTTAATACTTGTTTATTTATTTTAACCTCAAATTATCCATTACCGATTTTACAAAATGTACATAAACATTTTTTTTATTCAAAAACACGTGGTACGTTAAGAAAACCATTTTTTTGCTAGGTATTTTTGAGAGGCTGGAACGGATTAATGGCAGTTTGTATGGGAAAAATTGCTTTGAGATTGTTTTGACATACGACGATGATCCCAGAACGAATTAAATTCGTATCTCGAGGTACCACTGTAATTAATTATACCAGAAGTCTGTTGTGGGAGTAGAACCCGCATCTCTCATATTCTGGCTATCACTAAGCTAACGAGGAATATGGTACAGTCGACAATAATTCACTTCTCATTTAATACATATATTGGTTGAATATGTAAAATATTAATAAAATATATTTTTTCACACTGATTAGGTGATGATAATGGATTTTTGATAATGGTCGGGTGGTTATTTATAGAGTAATGAAGGGTGGGTGATATGATATTATTCGTTATTAATCTGCATGGAAGACATCCCTCGCTGGTTTGGTATTGAAATGAAATGCCTGAAGAGGAGGTGGCTCCAATGGCGATCAGGAATTCAATATTGGCAATGGTCTATACCCCATATACATATTACACTGAATGCCGATCCACCCTCATCCCCATCCATTGTGCCCTTATCTTCTCCTCGACTTTGTCGCTCTGTTTTCACAATTGTTTGCTAGGCCGTTGAATAAATTGCCCATGCATGCCAATTTCCACGATCTTGTTGAAATAACCACCCATACCAGTTGACTCAATTAATAACATTTATTTTGGGTTAGGTAATCAAAGAGATGCTAGCTCGAGTTACGCTGTTAATTACACAAAAACCCCACATAATATTTCAGGCGTTCAGTTCCTTAACTACGAATTTAATATTATGTCGTTATTAGAATGGAAGGTACTGCCTAATATACCCTGTAACACAAAGTTACCTTAGTTAAACCTAACAGTAATATTATTTTATATATTAGACAAGATAACTTATCAATGGTCGTAATTGGTAACAGTGCAAAATTATTATTTTTTATTATAATATTTATTTATTTATTTACATATAAACGCTCACAAGAGCTTTTTTTTGACATAACAGAAAAAGTAAAAGATACAAATATTAAAACATAAAGTACAAGTATTAAAACACAAAGTAAAAGAATTAAGGTGTAATAAGCAATAATATATATATATATATATATATATAATAAGCGTCAAATAATATAATATTATTTGACGATTGTGGCCCTTTGCGGTATTTAAGTTTGCTTTTTTGCAAATTTGCACTAGACATTTAGTTGAGAGTAGTTAAAAGCCCTTATAAATCTCACTATTTGAAATTCATCGTATAAAAATATTTCACCATCGTAAATCTTAATATAAAAATGTGTCTTCATTTCTTCAATACACACTTAAATTTTAATATAAATAATAAGATAATGATGCTCTTAAGTAATTCCCAGGCATACGTCACCGTAAATACGATAGTAGAGCTACTTAAATACACTTATTATCGGTTTTTGGATACTTTATGCCTTGTCTGAGCCTCGAGAGAGGCACTAATGAACAAAAAAACGATCAAAAGTATAGCAAAGCAACTCTGTTACCGTCTTTACGGTGTAAGTTTACGGTGACGCACGTCTAGGAATACTAAGCTTGATTTCTGTGCCTTAACAATTTATAGTATAAATAATATATACATTTTGATAAACCATTCCTTTACATATTACAAATGGTCGATTTCTTCGAAAAAAAAGTTCGAGAGTTAAAAGTTGCAAGTTCAATGATTGCACAAAAATATAACAAATAGCTCCCGAGTTATGTACCTCACTATTTGAAAAAAACGTCATTTTACTCGAAACATGTCAATGTAGAGTTCATGGATAAATGCCTCATTTATCAAAAATAAAATATTCTCTTTGGGCGAAAGCGAATAATATGCTGTTGATTTTTTCATTTATATGTAGAAGAAGACGAAAAATGGTGTCTGAAATTCAATGAATAAGGATGATTGATTGGTGTGACCAATCATGGCCGGTAAATTAACTTCATTCTGCGTCATTTTATCTCGATTTTGATTATTTTTTATTATCTTTACGAACTTTTAATTATAATTTTCATCAAACAGTAATAAGAAACTAAAAAAATGTTTTTAATATGGGTGTGTGCATTTATCGAATGAAAATAAAAGTGAATATAAACGAGAGATGTAATGAAATTTAAACTAAACTATCCCATATCATGATATAGCACATTGATATCGGTAACAAAAATAGTATATTCTGGTTGGAATCTATAGAAATAAATATTCGTAGATAAAGAACACTCATTATGAGATCGCGTGTATACTATTTAGATTAGGGTGGTCGTGATATTCACCCTTTTTCACAATCGATCACAAAGATATCAACCCTCATATTCGATCACCGCTTTTTTATGTCAAAGGAACTCTTTATCGCAAATATGTAAAAACTTGGTTGAAATACACGAAGGTTGTCGCCAAATGGGCAATCAAGAAATAAACACTTTTCATTTGTATAAAACTCTTTCTTTGTGCATATTTCAATGCCCTTTTTATATTGTATCAATTGGTGATTTATACACAAACATTTAATTGTTAGTTAAACATGCAGTTTTACTCTTAACTAACTGTAACCCAAGCTATATAAGAAGTTAATTAAAGATGTACAAAAGGATATATTAAATGAAAGCCAAACCTACAAAAAATACATATATTTGGACCAAAATATTGTGATTTAATAATATATTCTTCTCTCCTTTAAACTGTCAATTTGTGAATAAGTTTTTGTCTTAATAACCCATTGATAGTTATGAAGAAAATCTCAAATAAATATAACAAAATTTATCAACTTTGATAATACAATTTCTATTCCAATTATTGTAATAAAAAAATATCATTTTTAAGCTTAACTTATAAATGTCTTAATTAAGTTTATGCCAATATATTATTATTGGAAACGGAACGAGGAAGTGTTAGAATGATTTTAAACAATTCCACTTCTCTAATATTGGTTATCGGATTTAATTAAGTTTGAGCAGAAGACGCTTCTTCAAGTATTATCTGATTAATTGGTCTCATTCAATTAATCCTTTCAGCAGAATATTCTTACTAAAGTACTTTTCGTGAAGTAAATAACGGATTAATGTGTATTTTGTATTGCTAGATTTATTTTTAAAACCCCTTTGAATAATTGTATCTGAGTTGTTTTTAATATACGGTCTGTTATTTTCCAACTAACGATTCGTGAAATCGAAAATTAGAGGCCATTAAATTTATGTACCAATTACTCGGTTAGTAGCATTTTTAGTCATTACAAATTCAAAAGGGCACACGGAATAATCGATAAAACATTGTAGACATCATTCTTTTTTCAGATTTAATTTATTTTTGTGACTGAATATAATCAGGATTTTACCGTAGCTGGTTTAAATCCAATCATGATATATGTACTCATAGATTTCTGAATCAAATTGTTATCTAAGAATTATTCAGTTGGAAAAATCATATTTATTAATACCACCTTGCGCTGTATCAAATTATTCCGTTTTGAGTACGAAGAAAACTAGCATTCAAAATGATTTCCACGATTTTTCACTTGCATGACATGTTTATGTCCAAACTTCAAGCCAAAATAGACACAATCACGAACCTGACGAATCACATTTCGTGCTGACGGATTTTTTTATTTTATTTTCCTAATGCAACCATATTTTCTCGTTTATTATTCGAATTGTGGGGCACGAAACTTCCAACAAAAAGCTTGTCATATATTAAATGTTGGCGAACAATTAGTTCTGGTGGTAGTTGACAAGTGGTTGATTTAGCGAACCGCACTAATTAAAAAGTTTGTTCATGTTGCGAATACATTAATTTGACACTGTGTTCTCTGATCTATTGTCCCTTGTCACACTTAGTTTCCTTCCATAATAAAATGCGAACCGGGATATTTATTATACGACCCGCTTTTGCATACAAATTAAACGTATTTTCTAGTAATATCATTGGCTTTTGCGTATTTGAGTGAGACTGAAGCGGGTATCTATTATTTTATTAAAAATCCGATCATTATTCTTCTCTATAAGAATTAAGGTTGTATTAACGATGTTTTACAATATTCATAATTATAACGTAGATATGGATCATAGGTTCAAATCCCGCTCAAGTAAAAAATAAAATGTGAGTAATATTATCAAAATTCCGATCGATCATTTTGATGTAGGTTTATTCTGAATTCTTCGGTTTAAAGTGTGTATACTTTAAACCGAAGCGAATATTAGGCGACCATGTGTAACTAGTAATAGTTAAAATAACCGTCAGATAATAAATTTAACACGTTGGTGTGTCTAAAAAACCAAAATCTGTCCACCATCTAAAAAAGCAGCTCGGGGTGTATATAAATAAAATAAAAAATTTTTTTTTTAAGTTAATCATCAACCACTTTCAATTATTGGAAATTTTTATAATAAATAAATATATTATATAAATAAAATCATGGATTACCTCAAATCATATTTTTATAGTTAAATCCGCACACTAGATATACATACATACATTAATAATTAAAAAATATATTTTTCTAGTATGTATAATAAATTTAAATAATAATATGATGCATGTTTTACTGTAGAATATTTGAAAAAAGAAATAACACTTTTGGCATCTAAAAAAATTGTATCCTTAAGATTCATTAATACATATTATTTTAAATACCACATTCAATATTATAGGAAAAATTTAATGTTTAAAAACTCATGTTGGCAATATATTATGCAAGATTATACACTGTAATATTAAAAAAATATACATATACGAGCGCTGTTCTTTTTTTTGTGTCCATACATCTGTAAAAAATAGCTTCCGGAATGTTAAAAATATAGACCATTGTCCTTTTTCATTTCATTAACGCCCTTTGTTCGTACTTTTAAATGAAGAAGACTCATTTTTATGCCCCTGGATAAAAAAAATAAAAAGATTCAGGTTTGTTTAATTCAACTACAACTTGGTTTCTCCCCCAACTCGTATTTATTTTTCATTCGCCAAGTTTTACTAACTAACTAACGGCTTATGGATATTTGATTAGTATGATTAATATATTTAATTTTAATTGCAGATAAGGATATATACTACAATCTCCTTATTTAATTTGACTTTTGCATTGTTCATATAATACAAAACATCTTATAAATCATACTTAGGTGTACAGAATGTATAATTTTTTTTACCTATATGAGAATAATATTTTTTATGTGACGTTAGAGATACTTTATATTAAATAATAAAAAAGTATGGGGAAAAAAAAAATTAAAAACCCATTTACAGATATGAAGATTAATAAACAATAACCAGAATAGACTCTACATTAACAAAAACAATTACAAGGTAGTATGCTTAAAACTAAATAACAGATTGATTGGGTCAAACCAAATTTGAATCGAGTGATTTATTTCAAAGTTATTAAATTTTCTATAATATATTTATATATATATATATATATATATATATATATATATATATATATATATATATATACATATATATTTAAGAGTCTAATGGATTTATTAAATATCAAGCAAAGGGGGATGTTTCAGATTTAAAACAAAGTGGTTGTGTCTTGTATACAATCCGGATTGTTTTTGAGATCAATTAAGAGTTTGTGTAATGTTTGTATTGTAATCTGGTGTCTTATTTAAGTTCACTGCCCAAACAGATCAAAAGGATTTGGAGAATCCATTTCAGGAATTACCACCACTAAGTCTTTCATCAATTTGCTTCCGTCTTGGAATATTTATTTAATAAGAATCTGGAGCTGAAGTACCGTTCATATGTTTTCACCGCAACCTAAAAATTGATTTATTAAGTAATATTATTTGAAATAATGTCTTAACTAACATGTATTTACATCAGTTTCACCATTTTAAAACATAATGTGTGTATGTGTGGTAATAATAGGTAATAATGATCTAGTATGTATTGTTATAACGGGTTTTTCAGAGAAGGCATGCACCCTCTTGTACGAATTCCCCTTCTTTAACAAAAAACCCAGGTAATCCAAACTTTTGCATAATGATTCTTTGTTGATGAGACAATACCAATATGATAGTTTTGTTATTGCTAACCTTTTACATACTTTTCAGACATTTCAGTCGCACAGTAGCTTTCAGTCGAGTGAACAGTGTTTTTAAATTAAATCAAATTTTAAAATGTCGAAAACTCAAAACATATCCATGGAAACTCGTGCATGGATTGTGGATCTTTATAATCTGAACAAAAACAACACTGTAATCAGCAATAAATTTAAGATTCATCGAAGAATGTTGGGTGCTTTATTAAAAAGTACCGTTTTCACGGATGTTTGACGGATTTATCCAAATAAGGAAGGACAAAAATACCCCCAAATTAGCCCCAAACCAATTATTACAGTGTTGTTGAATTCTGTATATCGAGGTTCTAGTATGTTTTATTTTATGTGCCGGTTAATGAAATGCTCTTAAGTTCTCGAAATTCGATTTTCCTTTTTAAGGGGACAAATGGACAAAGACTGTTGGTTGTGGAAGATAAAAGGTCTTCTGGAAGAGAGAATAATATATTATATAACCTTGTCAGCATGACCATGTTGTTTTCATGGGACTTTATCGATCCCGGTTCAGAAGGTCAGGAGACTGCACGTCCCTGCTTACATCATTTACAAAATATATTCCGCGTATTCTTAATAATGGACCTTGGATTTTGATTTGTAATAATATGAGTCATAGGAATAGGGGTTGAATTATAGAAGTGGTATCTGGTGTTTCGAACCACTGAACACTGGACCGCTGCCAAACACACTGCATCTCCCATATCCGCTTTTTGCCCTTTTCACCAAATTTAATATAACAGTTTTCAAGATAAATATACCCAAACAACCGCTTGAGTTTCTACATAAACATCGTTTTTTTTATCCCTAGCCAATTTTCAAAAGAATTATACGGGCCGTTACATTTCAGGCCAATTTTGCTATGAAATATTTCATACTTTGGATTAAAGTAATTTTTCAACTATATTTCTATTATCAGCTATTTTTTTTATTTATACGCCTCAAGGGTTTTTTTAAGAAAATGTTTGAAATTCTGTTTTCAGACACAATATTGTGCTAGGCTATCAAAATTACCTGTCAGTAATCTATTTAATGATGTAATAAATATTAATTTCTTAAAGTGTTGACTTTTGGGTAGAATACCATAATTTAAAGAATGTTTGTTGTTGTAATGTTCACAGTATTTTATTAGAATGTAAAAGTCAAATGTTAGTAGTCAAAAGTACTTAGACATCCCAGTAAAATACTTTGGAAATTACAATAAAAAAAATCTTATTATGAAATCAGAGTAATTTTATTATTATTGTTTGCGACAGCCGATCAATTTTTTTTAATTCGAACGGAATTTCAGAACAAAACTACAGTATTTATTGTCATTTATTATATCACAGTTATTTTTAAATTAGGTTATTGGAAGTGGTATCTCAGTTATGGATATCGACGTCATATTCACGTGAGGTTGGCCCGGTCCATTGCGGCATTCAAATTATAATTACTATCTCTACACAACTCCCGTGCCTCTATATTATTGGTCTTTTAATGCAATTCCTTTTATTATTGCTTTGTTCTTCACTTAAATAAATTATGTAGTAATTACTACCCAGTTTCTAATTAGAAACTGGGTTATACAAACCAGTCCATAAAATATGTTTTATAATAATATTGATAAATCCTCCTCAATACTTTCTTCTCCAACTTTGGTCTCTACTGTCTTATTTTACTCTAATAAACTTAACTATATATATACTAAACAATCTCATAATAAATAAATTACATGTACTTTTTCGTATAAATTCATCGTGTGGTGGTTATTCTTGAATTGTTTTTGTGTTATTGTTATACTAGGGTGAAGTTTTTGTATTCAAGAAACGTACGCGACTGTTTGAAAGTTATTTTCGCATTTACGTTTGCACCATTGAAAAGTTCAGAATAGAAACAAACAATACTTTACGAAGCATTTAAACGAAGAAACCATTTTAAAATGTCTATTTTTTAGAATTTGGTGTTGAATTACGGAATGCGGAATGTTGCTACGATAAATTTAATATTTGGGTTCACATCTGTTACCAATTTAGAATATTATCCAACATACTTGTAGGTACATTATATCAAAGGCACACTTCAATCGGACATAATTTGGAGTAAACCACAATCAAATTGGAAGCTATATTGTTCGTGAAGGCTTACTACAACCTCGGTAATTTATTACTACAAAATAATATTAAATTATGTTAGTAGACATTTTTTGTTATTACATTTTCTGTTTGATATCGGCGTTTCTGCGAAACAATTTAAAGATCAAATGTTAGAAATGTAAATGTGAAGCCTTTCCGTATAGTTTAGTGGTATTTTATGTAACACTTCTAGGAAAATTCATCCAGCGAATGAAATATTACCACAGCCAGTTTATGTATATTCCAATTCCAACATTTCTACAAAACAATGACACGCTTATTCTACGACTGGAAATGTAATAAAATAAAAATACATGTATTATTCTTTTATTTTTTATGCTTTCAATTTACATCTTGTTTTAACGAAGTTATACATAAAAACTTACGTCGCTACGACAGTGCTACGTTAGTGCTACGACAAATTAAATTCCATAATTCTGACTCTTATTTTAGACACGTGTAGAAGATGAAACATTCTGAAGGTGATTTAAGATGTTAGGAGGAAGTGTTCCTAAATGCTTTGGACATGTGTAAAATATGAACGAGAGTTGAGGGACGAAAATAAACGTAGGTGAGATAAGAGGAAAAGGACATCCGAGAAAAACGTGCTTGAGTGTGTAGAATAAAAAAGATGTATGAAAAAATTGATGGATGTGAAAACAGAGAGATGTTTAATGATGAGAATCTTGAAAGGTTGTTGATTTTATTTGAGAGAAATTCTAGTTCGATTAAATCATATGCCACGTCCTCATATTTCAGTTGAAATTGATTAATTTTTTTTATTTATTTGCATATTACATAAGTTAGTGGATAATATTGAATTATTTATATGTTGGTAACAAACAGTGGAGTAAGTTGTCCACAAGTAAGTTAGAAGGATGTTCGCTAAGTTCGAGCCTCAGGCATACAGATGCACTTTTCCAAGAAGAACCTTCACCACTTTATTTCCTGTGCACAGTGCTACTCTCCCATTTAAATAACATATTGTAATCACTTAAATATGTATATATACATACATAATTAAAATAATAATTTAAAGTAATAATTAAAAGAGTTCAATTTTTTTAAAGAAGACTTAAAATTACTATGGAATTACATACATGGATCGTAGCCGGTACATGCGCTTTTTTACAACCACTGTAAGATTTGTTCATTAATTATTTTAATTAAAATATATTAATTATATATTCCGAGAGTTACTTATTGAATTTGTGATAATTGTTATTAATAATTATTTATTTTATATGATATTTTTTTATTTATATGTATACGCCCCGAGGGGATTTTTATAAGGTTTTTACAAAATTTGTTTTTTAGACACAACAATATGTTAATTTATTGTCTGTGGGTGATCTTAACTATTACTAGTTACACTTAATAATAAGTATTTACAATTCAGGATATTAGAGTAAACATGAATGAAGGCGATAGATCGGGATTTTATTAATATTATTCCCGATCTTCCAGTCGTAATAACCGATCAAATCAAGTTTTTTACTTGAGCGGGATTTGAACACAGATAATCCCCTGAGCTATGGTGTCGGTTGCGTTTCAATTTCAAATTAAAAATTGTTTTTAAATATACAATGTTGGTATTATTTTAGATTCGTATGGATGAAGGTAGGAAGTGCAAAAATCGTAGATTT